>CM069857.1:132981190-132988690 GCA_036172795.1 Pelodytes ibericus | reverse complement strand
TTCTAAATTTTCCTTAGTGTCTACCCTGATCGGAGTGTGGTCTGACCACGTGATCTGACCAATCTGAAAATCAACAAAATTTCCCAGATTCCTCAAATCCATTAGGAAAAAATCTATTCTGGAATAGTTATTGTGTACTTTGGAATTGAATGTGAAATCTTTTTCCCTGGGATGGTGTACTCTCCATATTTTGTATAGATTATATTCGAAGCAGAGATCTTTATCCATCTAACTCTATTTGTATATCTTTTATCCAAATTCCCTGTCTTATTCCTAGTTCTATCTAGTTTTTCATCTAAAATTATGTTCATAACACCCCCTAGTAGTAATATTCCCGTTTTGATTTTGTTTATGTTTTTGAATATCTTTTTAAAGAAACTTTGGGAGAATTCATTAGGAGCGTAAATATTTGCTATCGTATATGTTATATCATTTAGTTTACACACAATTCTAATAAGTCTCCCAGAGTTATCTCTCTCTTGATGCATTAATTCAGATTTAAGTCACACCGAACATATTAATGCTACTCCCCTTTTTTTTTATAGATCAAACTAGAAGTAAATATTAACAGGAATTTAGAGAATTTCCATAAATCTGTTGCATTCCCTTTCCAATGTGTCTCCTGCACCAGACAGAGGTCAATCTTATCTTCAAGCATTCTATAAAGTAAGCCCCTTTTCACAGATGAATTTAGACCCCGAGCATTCAAAGATGTAATTCTAAGTGACATCTTTATGGTAAACTAAGTTGGTCTCTCTCCCTCCCATCCTGATCCAATTCCAACTGACCCCAATCTCGACAAGAAGACCCCACCGAAGACATACATAATACATACATTTAGCAAAAAAATACCTAACATTCCACCACCTCTCTAACATCTTCTCTTGATATGGTTGACATGAGAGACCCTAATCTCAGGAGTGTGCCACTGCAGGCATGCCACCCGGGGCTGCTCTCTTAGCTTTAATTATTCTACCCTTATGTTCCTTCCTATATGCCTCTATCGGTTAATACTTTGGGTATATCTTTCTTCCCTTAGCTTAAATCTAAAACTTCTTTATTGTCATACGTGTTAATGAGTATAGCCTTGTCGGGACCCGCACCCACCGAGGCCACTTCCCCAGCGTTCCTCACCTGGCACTGCCGCTTCCAGGCTCCAAACGCCCCGTCGGGGAGCCGCGCAAGCGCGATGTAGGCCGCATCCCCGGACTTTAGTAACTCATGTCCCCCGTTTCGCGAGTGCGGGTACTAGGCTACAGGCTGGGGGATGTGTCCTGCGTTCGGCTGGTGCCCCCTCATTGGGTAGAGCAAGGAGGAGGGAATAGGAGGTTGGGTTCTGCCCCACCTCCCTTCCTAGGCTTCCCAGAGACTAGAGGTGTGTACCTGGGGAGTGGTGGGAGGGGTTAAGGACTAGGCAGACTATAAAACAGGCAGGTACTGTTCATTCAGTGCTTGCTCGTCCAAGCTGCAGTACCTAATATTGCTCCCTCTGGTTTTCCCTATCCTATCTACAGTTCCTATTACTTCCCCCTGATTGATTTCTCTGCTGCTGACCTATTTTTTTGGACCTCGTCTGTTTTTACGGCCTTCTCCTCTGATTTTGACCTCGGCTTAGATTATCACTTGTGAACCCTCTCTGCCTGCCCTGACCTTCGGACCAAACTTGAACACTCTTTTTGCCTGCTCCTCTGGTACCTTTGCTGCGGACTTCCCTTTTTTGTATGTTACCTCTTGCAGTGGGTACCCCTGCGCTCTGCTCCCTAGTTCACCCCTCCGACAAGCCTTCATTTCTCAATACCCTGCTAATCACTTCTTCATTTGTCCTATCCTACCTACCTTTAAAAAGGTACCCTGGTCACAAATCTGGTTTGTCTATTTATGTTAATCCTATCCAGGTAGCTGAAGTCTAATATCCTTTTGTTTGTTTACTGTTTTTCTCCTTCCTTTTTTTTCTCACAACATTTAGTTGAGGGCTTCTCAAATATTATATAAGTTTTATATATCCTTTATAGATGAATTACATTAATAAACATTCTTTCTGTGATATTTCCCAGTTAGTGTGGTAGCTTGATTTATTTACAAACACTAATAATTAACTCTCTCCATTCCCAATATCCAAAAATAGTGAAATGTTCCATTATATTTATATCTAGCAGTGTTGAGTATAATTGGTCAGTGGTAATTATAATCTTCTTTTTAGTGTGATCCTCAAATGGAATTTTTTTTTTTACAGGTTGTAGATCGTCAAGTAAATATTCACCATGAACACTGTTGGTGCCTACCCATCCACAACAAAGAACCCCAGAATAATGTTCTACATACTTTTTGGTAAACACTGAGAAGTTATTACTAACTTTCTTGAGAATTATTGGAGAAAGTGTTTATTATTATCACCATAATTTTATATTTTAATATGCATTCATATTTTTCCATTCATAATAAAAATCTTTTGGATAATAATTAGAAGTTAGTTTAATCATTTCTTAATGATTTGCATGTAAGCATCAATTGTAGTTACACAGCAAATATACGTTCATCTCTATTTTGTAAACAACTGTTCCTATGCATCTGGCATCTGTTGTTGATATATTATATAATATTCCCCTTTCTATATTTCGAAAAATGTTGTTTACGTCTTGAGGAATTAGCTGTAGTGTCTTTTGCACTGAACTTAAGTTATTATATAAAATTAAACATCATTATCACTAGTTGAGATTTACCCAGAACAATGTACAGTCCAGTACTGCATAGAAAACAATTTAAGCATATTTTGTTTTAACCACCTTTTTATAGATCTGTTGTTGGAGACTAGAAATAATAAAAAAATTTTTATTCCATATCATTACCTATGAGTGCATACCACACATTAAATGGGATAACACATAATGATATATTTACATATTATAACAGTGTAGTGTTATGTGATTATTATTTTTGGTTTTGACTCTTCATCTCATGTATTTATAAAGACTAGCTATTCTTCACGCAATGCATACATTTCATAAAATAGAATAACAAGAGAGAATGTAAATATAAAATAGAAACTATATCTGTCTTGTATATAAAATAAATAAATGCTGCTATACTCTATGAGTTTTTTTTTCACAAACCTTGTACTTCAGACATGAATTCACAGATTTTGGTATATGTCACTGCCAAATAACACCCTAATAAGTGTTCAGCAACATCTCTTGAGTACAGGGATACCACCCATGCATAGGTTTGTTGGGTTGTTTGGGGGGTAAAAGGCCAAATTTGGTAGGTGCAGTTTTTGGTTTTCCAAATTAAAATTTTGAGATGCAGACCGCCTGCACCCATGTCCCATTTGGGACATATTTGAAACCAGCCAGTGTATTTTACCCCATCAACCCATATATTTTTTAAAAGAAGACACCTTAGGCTATCTCAAATGGTGGTATTTTTACACTTTCCATGCACTAATTCTACCACCAGCCTTTGTCAAACTTTGTGGTAGTAATTTTTTTGTGTTTTTTTTTCACAAACCTTGTACTTCAGACATGAATTCACAGATTTTGGTATGTGTCACTGCCAAATAACACCCCAATAAGTGTTCAGCAACATCTCTTGAGTACAGGGATACCATCCATGCATAGGTTTGTTGGGTTGTTTGGGGAGTAAATGGCCAAATTTGGTAGGTGCAGTTTTTGGTTTTCCAAATTAAAATTTTGACATGCAGACCGCCTGCACCCATGTCCCATTTGGGACATATTTGAAACCAGCCAGTGTATTTTACCCCATCAACCCATATATTTTTTAAAAGTAGACACCCTACGCTATTTCAAATGGTGTTATTTTAACACTTTCCATGCACTAATTCTACCACCAGCCTTTGTCAAAGTTTGTGGTAGTCATTTTATTGTGTATTTTTTCCCACATACATTGCACTTTAGACACAAATTCACATATTTCGGTATGTGTCACTGACAAACAATACCACAATATATGTTCAGCAACATCTCCCGAGCACAGGGATACCACCCATGCATAGCTTTGTCAGCTTTGTTAGGGGTTGAAAGGCTACATTTGAGAGGTGCGCTTTTTGATTTTCAAACTTGGAATTTGAACATGTAGAGCAAGGAAGGGGTTAATAGCTCTTATAAGAGCCTTTGTAGTACTGTACAAAAAAATTAACCCCTAAAAATGCACAGACAAGAAAAAATGTTCTGCTGTGCAGTGATCAGTGGCAGGGAAGGGGTTAATACACTACACTATACAAAAGGTATGGCTTTTATAAAAGCCCTTGGGACTCACAATTTATTAACATTTTATTTAATTTATTACAATTTAAAAATTATGTTATACAGATCTGTCTCTTTCCCTCACTAAAACTCAAGTGAGGAGAGGGAGGCAGATCCATATGGGTCAGAACAATATTTACGAACCAGACGAATGGTGATGCTCATCTGAGAAATCACCAAACCACCTTTGCCACTGATCGGCTGTTACTGATCGCTATACACGCGTTCAGACAGCTTCAAAAGGAATACACGTAATCCCCTAGTGGGTATAATTAACCCCTAGTGAGTCTGACAAAAAAAATGCTGATAGCAAAAAAAAATCCTTCGGCGACTAGATTGCTCCATATGCGCTGCTTAGGCAGTGACCATTTGCACTGCTTAGGCAGTGACCATATGTGCTGCTTAGGAAGTGATATACGGCAAGGAAGGGGTTAATAGCTCTTAAAAGAGCCTTTGATATACTGTAATAAATCAAAGTAAAAAAAAATAACCCCTAAAAAAATGCACAGACAGCAAAAAATGTGCTGATGTGTAAGATCACTGCGTACACAGCGATCAATTGCAGGGAAGGGGTTAAATACTGGAAACGGCTTTTATAAAAGCCTTTGGGTCTCAATTCTATTAAATATATTATAATTAAAAACTTACATTATACAGCTCTGTCTCCCTCCCTCACTAAAACTCAAGTGAGAGGGAGGCAGATCTACACGGGTCAGATCAAATATTTACACATATTGATCTAACCAGACGAATGGTGATGCTCATCTGAGCAAACGCCAACCCGCCATTGTCACTTATCAGCTGTTACTGATCGCTATACATGCGCTCAGACAGCTAAAAACGTAGTCCCCTAGCGGGTATAATTAACACGTGACGGGTGTAATAAAATGTTTTTTAAAAATGCTTCTGCAGCAAGATTGCTGCATTTGCGTCAGATCGCTGATTAGGCAGTGATCTACGGCAAGAAAGGGGTTAATCTCTCTTAAAAGAGGTTTTTTTATACTGTAATGAATTACAGTAAAAAAAAATAACCCCTAAAAAATGCACAGACAGCAAAAAATGTGCTGCTGTGTATGATCACTGCGTACACAGCGATCAATGGCAGGGAAGGGGTTAAATGGCTTTTATAAAAGCCCTTGGTGTTTAAAATTTTATTAAATATTTTTTTTATTATTTTATTTTATTTTTTTACTTGATCTGATCTGTCTCTCTTCCTTACTAAAAGTAGTAAGGTGAGGGAGGCAGATCAATACCTGTCAAAGGCAATATTTAGTAATATTGCCTTTGACAGTATGGTTACCATACATGCCTGCACACAGATCACATAGATCTGCTGTGCCGGCATCGATTGGCTCCCCCTAGAGCATCGGAAGTGAAATACTTTCACTTCCGATGATCTTGCCATTAGAAGGGAAGCGCTGCCTGTACAGGCAGCGTTCCCTTCTACTGAGCCGATGGGGTCGCTTTCTAAGCACATGTGTGCAGCGGGCGCGGAGTGATCGTAACGCGCCCCTGCACATTTGGGGGGTGTTGCACAATGCCTCTACCTAGAGGCATTGTAGCAACACCGTTAGAGTAAAGAAAGCGACCGCTGGTCGCTTTCTTTACTCCATTTAGTACATGACGTGCCAGACACGTCAGCTGTCGGCAAGTCCACGATTTGCCGTGACGTGCCTGGCACGTCATCTGTCGTTAAGGCGTTAATATAGTTTTTTTCATAGATAAACCCGGTTTTACGTTTTGAGTTTGGCTGCCCCATTTAATACAGTGAGAACATTGAGCTGTATCATGCATATGGAACACATTTGGGAAGGATAAACTGCCCTCCGCCAGGGTTGTAGACATAGTCGCTGTTGCTATTCGGGGATTTTTACCCCCCCATACATACAGTAGTGGACATAATTATCGCACCAGTGTTTAAGTAAAGTATTGTAGCCTTTTACCAGTAATACTTTTTTTTTTAAAACGATAACAGTTCTGTGAGTGTGTGTGCGTGTGTGGGCACTGCACTAACCCTCCCCCTATGTTCTTTATTCCAGCTCATCACGGAGCCGGACCCCGGTCAGATTCCGGCCTGAAGATGCAACTGACTCCGGAAGTCAAGGCTGTATTGCTCGCACTACACAACGAAGGTCTGTCGTCCCGGCAGATTGCTGACAGGATTCAAACACACCGGTCCACGGTGAGTCGCTGGCAGATCAGGTACGCTCAGACGGGCAATATGGAGCAGAGGAAAGGTCGAGGGCGGAGAAGGTGCACGACCACTTCACAAGACAGGCTGCTGGTACGGCTCTGCCTGCGCGATCGCTGGCTCACGTCACCGCAAATCAACCGGGATTGGAGATTAGCCACGGGGGCCACGGTCAGCAACAGAACGGCAAGGAGAAGGTTGTGCCAGGCAGGGCTCATCGCAAGGCGTCCCACAAGAAACCCTTGGTGACGGAAACCGCTAGAGCCAAGCGTCTAAGGTGGGCGAGAGCCCACAGGGCCTGGACACTGGACATGTGGGAGAAGGTCATCTTCTCAGACGAAAGTAAGTTCAACATTCACGGGACGGATGGCATAGCCTATGTCAGGAGACGCAGGGGTGAACTTCTGCTACCAAGCTGTGTAGTCTCCACCGTCAAGTTCCCGGTGTCGCAAATGATATGGGGCTGCATCAGCGCAAAGGGCACAGGAGACTTGCACATGGTAGACGGAACTGTCGATGCCAAGTCGTACGTACGGATTTTATCCCGATCGCTGATGCCCACCATCGGGAGGTTGTTTGGGCAGCCACAGGACTGCATCTTCCAGCACGATTTGGCTCCCTGCCACCGAGCCGGAAAGGTGAGACAGTACTTGGAGCGCAAAGGCGTGTGCCTGCTCGATTGGCCCCCCAATAGTCCTGATTTGAACCCGATCGAGAACGTTTGGAGAACGGTCGGACTTGCGGTGAACAGACACAAGCCGAGGACCCGGCAAGAGCTCCAAGACACCTTGTCACGGGTGTGGCAGAACGAACTGCCTGTGGACTTGATCGGCCGTCTGATTAGGTCCATGCCCGATAGATGCCGGGCTGTCATAGCTGCCCGTGGCGGGCCTACAAAATATTAAGCAAGAGCAAGATCCGTTCGTATTTAATAAATAAGTTAACGTTCACTCTGTGTTTTTTTTTCTTTTCAACACCACTGCCTGCCCCAGGGAGACAATACACACCCACACACACACACACCTTTCTCAGGGAGACTTGAGCCCCCGC
>CM069857.1:132968690-132976190 GCA_036172795.1 Pelodytes ibericus | reverse complement strand
AAGACCCCCACGAGGGAACTGACAGCCCGACGAGGCCCCTGCAGTCCCCCAGTGTGCAGGGAGGGACGGGGGCCATGCCGGAGGAGCCCCCCACCAACCCCCGGAGCGCGCTGCACCCCCGGAGCGCGCTGCACCCCCTGCGGCGCCCCCCTTTTGCCGGATTTCAACTTTCTCCCTGCAGTCCCCCGGCTTGCAGGGAGGGACGGGGGCCATGCCGGAGGAGCCCCCCACCAACCCCCGGAGCGCGCTGCACCCCCTGCGGCGCCCCCCCGGTGGCCGGATTTCAACTTTCTCCCTGCAGTGAATTAATAAGCCCCGCAAAAAAAAAAAAAACCCTCGGGGAACCGGACCGGGCCGGCGAAGCCCAGCCAGAGTTCCACGGCGATGGCAGCTTTATCCCGCTCCCCGGGCCCGGTTCCCCTGCTGCCGCCCGGCACGCCCGCCGGGACTTCTGTGACGAAAACGGTCGTGCCGGGCGGCAGCAGGGGAGTCTGCGCTCATCGTGCAGACATTCCCCTGCTGTTAGAGAGGGGGATCCAGGTCCCTTGCAGCTCTGCTGGGGACCTGGATCCCTGTCTTATAATCTGACCTCAATTTGAGGTCTGATTAGAAGACGACCTCGAAGACGACCTCGAATGTAAGACGAGAGGTATTTTTCAGAGCATTTGCTCTGAAAAAAACCTCGTCTTATATTCGAGCAAATACGGTATAACTCCAACTAACTCTATCAAAAGCTTTCTCCACATCCACACTTCCTGAATGATGTTTATTAGTTTCCTAAAATTATCCCCACCCAATCTTCCCCCAATAAACCCGGATTGATCTTGGTGCACCAAATCTGGTATAACCAGGCTCAATCTATCTGCTAATATTTTATGGTTTATGAGGGAGATCGGGCGGTAATTACCCAGACATTGGGGATCTTTCCCTGGTTTTGGGATGGGAGAGATTGTGGCTCTTAGAAGTTCTTTTGCAATTTCTTTTTTTTTTCCCTATTTCATTAAAGAAATTTTCCAACATAGGGGTAATAATAGGTCCAAGTAATTTAAAGAACTGGACCATGTATCCATCAGGGCCTGGCGCTTTGCCATTTTCAAAGGTTTTTTTATCGTTCTAGTAATGTCTTCTCTCGTTATTGGTTTGTTCAAATTAACCAATTTATCCAGACCAATTTTGGCAGGATACATTTTGAAAAAAAAGATTGCATATCCTGTGATGGATGGCTAACTATTATAAAGGGAAGCATAGTAGGTGACAAATTATTTACCTATCTGTGCTGGTGATAGGAAATTTTTATCTCCCACATTGATTCTCTTAATTCTATTGTTTTTTTGAGTACCTTTCAATCTGTTTGTGAGGGGTGTCCCTACTTTGTTATTGCTGCTATACCAGCGTTGATTTTAGGATGTAATCATCCTCCTCACTTTCCCCTCTAGTAGGGTTTGGATCTGAGATTGGATCAATGTTATTTGTGTCGCTAGCTCAGGGGATGGAGAAACTCTATTATGAGCTTCCACTCTAGCCAAGTTGATATACAGATCAGAGAGTCCCATACCCCTAGGTCTTCTATCTCTGGCTTCCATTTGTATTAAATTACCCCTAATTACACATTTGAAGGCTGCCCATAAGTTCTCTGCAGTAACATCATAACTATTATTTATTCTGATATATTCTTTAGACTGAGCTATGAAGCGAGCTCTATTTGCCTCTGAAGTTAGTGTGGATTCGTCCATTCTCCAGTGTTGCGTGGTGGTGTATTCTAAATTTTCCTTAGTGTCTACCCTGATCGGAGTGTGGTCTGACCACGTGATCTGACCAATCTGAAAATCAACAAAATTTCCCAGATTCCTCAAATCCATTAGGAAAAAATCTATTCTGGAATAGTTATTGTGTACTTTGGAATTGAATGTGAAATCTTTTTCCCTGGGATGGTGTACTCTCCATATTTTGTATAGATTATATTCGAAGCAGAGATCTTTATCCATCTAACTCTATTTGTATATCTTTTATCCAAATTCCCTGTCTTATTCCTAGTTCTATCTAGTTTTTCATCTAAAATTATGTTCATAACACCCCCTAGTAGTAATATTCCCGTTTTGATTTTGTTTATGTTTTTGAATATCTTTTTAAAGAAACTTTGGGAGAATTCATTAGGAGCGTAAATATTTGCTATCGTATATGTTATATCATTTAGTTTACACACAATTCTAATAAGTCTCCCAGAGTTATCTCTCTCTTGATGCATTAATTCAGATTTAAGTCACACCTAACATATTAATGCTACTCCCCTTTTTTTTTATAGATCAAACTAGAAGTAAATATTAACAGGAATTTAGAGAATTTCCATAAATCTGTTGCATTCCCTTTCCAATGTGTCTCCTGCACCAGACAGAGGTCAATCTTATCTTCAAGCATTCTATAAAGTAAGCCCCTTTTCACAGATGAATTTAGACCCCGAGCATTCAAAGATGTAATTCTAAGTGACATCTTTATGGTAAACTAAGTTGGTCTCTCTCCCTCCCATCCTGATCCAATTCCAACTGACCCCAATCTCGACAAGAAGACCCCACCGAAGACATACATAATACATACATTTAGCAAAAAAATACCTAACATTCCACCACCTCTCTAACATCTTCTCTTGATATGGTTGACATGAGAGACCCTAATCTCAGGAGTGTGCCACTGCAGGCATGCCACCCGGGGCTGCTCTCTTAGCTTTAATTATTCTACCCTTATGTTCCTTCCTATATGCCTCTATCGGTTAATACTTTGGGTATATCTTTCTTCCCTTAGCTTAAATCTAAAACTTCTTTATTGTCATACGTGTTAATGAGTATAGCCTTGTCGGGACCCGCACCCACCGAGGCCACTTCCCCAGCGTTCCTCACCTGGCACTGCCGCTTCCAGGCTCCAAACGCCCCGTCGGGGAGCCGCGCAAGCGCGATGTAGGCCGCATCCCCGGACTTTAGTAACTCATGTCCCCCGTTTCGCGAGTGCGGGTACTAGGCTACAGGCTGGGGGATGTGTCCTGCGTTCGGCTGGTGCCCCCTCATTGGGTAGAGCAAGGAGGAGGGAATAGGAGGTTGGGTTCTGCCCCACCTCCCTTCCTAGGCTTCCCAGAGACTAGAGGTGTGTACCTGGGGAGTGGTGGGAGGGGTTAAGGACTAGGCAGACTATAAAACAGGCAGGTACTGTTCATTCAGTGCTTGCTCGTCCAAGCTGCAGTACCTAATATTGCTCCCTCTGGTTTTCCCTATCCTATCTACAGTTCCTATTACTTCCCCCTGATTGATTTCTCTGCTGCTGACCTATTTTTTTGGACCTCGTCTGTTTTTACGGCCTTCTCCTCTGATTTTGACCTCGGCTTAGATTATCACTTGTGAACCCTCTCTGCCTGCCCTGACCTTCGGACCAAACTTGAACACTCTTTTTGCCTGCTCCTCTGGTACCTTTGCTGCGGACTTCCCTTTTTTGTATGTTACCTCTTGCAGTGGGTACCCCTGCGCTCTGCTCCCTAGTTCACCCCTCCGACAAGCCTTCATTTCTCAATACCCTGCTAATCACTTCTTCATTTGTCCTATCCTACCTACCTTTAAAAAGGTACCCTGGTCACAAATCTGGTTTGTCTATTTATGTTAATCCTATCCAGGTAGCTGAAGTCTAATATCCTTTTGTTTGTTTACTGTTTTTCTCCTTCCTTTTTTTTCTCACAACATTTAGTTGAGGGCTTCTCAAATATTATATAAGTTTTATATATCCTTTATAGATGAATTACATTAATAAACATTCTTTCTGTGATATTTCCCAGTTAGTGTGGTAGCTTGATTTATTTACAAACACTAATAATTAACTCTCTCCATTCCCAATATCCAAAAATAGTGAAATGTTCCATTATATTTATATCTAGCAGTGTTGAGTATAATTGGTCAGTGGTAATTATAATCTTCTTTTTAGTGTGATCCTCAAATGGAATTTTTTTTTTTACAGGTTGTAGATCGTCAAGTAAATATTCACCATGAACACTGTTGGTGCCTACCCATCCACAACAAAGAACCCCAGAATAATGTTCTACATACTTTTTGGTAAACACTGAGAAGTTATTACTAACTTTCTTGAGAATTATTGGAGAAAGTGTTTATTATTATCACCATAATTTTATATTTTAATATGCATTCATATTTTTCCATTCATAATAAAAATCTTTTGGATAATAATTAGAAGTTAGTTTAATCATTTCTTAATGATTTGCATGTAAGCATCAATTGTAGTTACACAGCAAATATACGTTCATCTCTATTTTGTAAACAACTGTTCCTATGCATCTGGCATCTGTTGTTGATATATTATATAATATTCCCCTTTCTATATTTCGAAAAATGTTGTTTACGTCTTGAGGAATTAGCTGTAGTGTCTTTTGCACTGAACTTAAGTTATTATATAAAATTAAACATCATTATCACTAGTTGAGATTTACCCAGAACAATGTACAGTCCAGTACTGCATAGAAAACAATTTAAGCATATTTTGTTTTAACCACCTTTTTATAGATCTGTTGTTGGAGACTAGAAATAATAAAAAATTTTTTATTCCATATCATTACCTATGAGTGCATACCACACATTAAATGGGATAACACATAATGATATATTTACATATTATAACAGTGTAGTGTTATGTGATTATTATTTTTGGTTTTGACTCTTCATCTCATGTATTTATAAAGACTAGCTATTCTTCACGCAATGCATACATTTCATAAAATAGAATAACAAGAGAGAATGTAAATATAAAATAGAAACTATATCTGTCTTGTATATAAAATAAATAAATGCTGCTATACTCTATGAGTTTTTTTTTCACAAACCTTGTACTTCAGACATGAATTCACAGATTTTGGTATATGTCACTGCCAAATAACACCCTAATAAGTGTTCAGCAACATCTCTTGAGTACAGGGATACCACCCATGCATAGGTTTGTTGGGTTGTTTGGGGGGTAAAAGGCCAAATTTGGTAGGTGCAGTTTTTGGTTTTCCAAATTAAAATTTTGAGATGCAGACCGCCTGCACCCATGTCCCATTTGGGACATATTTGAAACCAGCCAGTGTATTTTACCCCATCAACCCATATATTTTTTAAAAGAAGACACCTTAGGCTATCTCAAATGGTGGTATTTTTACACTTTCCATGCACTAATTCTACCACCAGCCTTTGTCAAACTTTGTGGTAGTAATTTTTTTGTGGTTTTTTTTCACAAACCTTGTACTTCAGACATGAATTCACAGATTTTGGTATGTGTCACTGCCAAATAACACCCCAATAAGTGTTCAGCAACATCTCTTGAGTACAGGGATACCATCCATGCATAGGTTTGTTGGGTTGTTTGGGGAGTAAATGGCCAAATTTGGTAGGTGCAGTTTTTGGTTTTCCAAATTAAAATTTTGACATGCAGACCGCCTGCACCCATGTCCCATTTGGGACATATTTGAAACCAGCCAGTGTATTTTACCCCATCAACCCATATATTTTTTAAAAGTAGACACCCTACGCTATTTCAAATGGTGTTATTTTAACACTTTCCATGCACTAATTCTACCACCAGCCTTTGTCAAAGTTTGTGGTAGTCATTTTATTGTGTATTTTTTCCCACATACATTGCACTTTAGACACAAATTCACATATTTCGGTATGTGTCACTGACAAACAATACCACAATATATGTTCAGCAACATCTCCCGAGCACAGGGATACCACCCATGCATAGCTTTGTCAGCTTTGTTAGGGGTTGAAAGGCTACATTTGAGAGGTGCGCTTTTTGATTTTCAAACTTGGAATTTGAACATGTAGAGCAAGGAAGGGGTTAATAGCTCTTATAAGAGCCTTTGTAGTACTGTACAAAAAAATTAACCCCTAAAAATGCACAGACAAGAAAAAATGTTCTGCTGTGCAGTGATCAGTGGCAGGGAAGGGGTTAATACACTACACTATACAAAAGGTATGGCTTTTATAAAAGCCCTTGGGACTCACAATTTATTAACATTTTATTTAATTTATTACAATTTAAAAATTATGTTATACAGATCTGTCTCTTTCCCTCACTAAAACTCAAGTGAGGAGAGGGAGGCAGATCCATATGGGTCAGAACAATATTTACGAACCAGACGAATGGTGATGCTCATCTGAGAAATCACCAAACCACCTTTGCCACTGATCGGCTGTTACTGATCGCTATACACGCGTTCAGACAGCTTCAAAAGGAATACACGTAATCCCCTAGTGGGTATAATTAACCCCTAGTGAGTCTGACAAAAAAAATGCTGATAGCAAAAAAAAATCCTTCGGCGACTAGATTGCTCCATATGCGCTGCTTAGGCAGTGACCATTTGCACTGCTTAGGCAGTGACCATATGTGCTGCTTAGGAAGTGATATACGGCAAGGAAGGGGTTAATAGCTCTTAAAAGAGCCTTTGATATACTGTAATAAATCAAAGTAAAAAAAAATAACCCCTAAAAAAATGCACAGACAGCAAAAAATGTGCTGATGTGTAAGATCACTGCGTACACAGCGATCAATTGCAGGGAAGGGGTTAAATACTGGAAACGGCTTTTATAAAAGCCTTTGGGTCTCAATTCTATTAAATATATTATAATTAAAAACTTACATTATACAGCTCTGTCTCCCTCCCTCACTAAAACTCAAGTGAGAGGGAGGCAGATCTACACGGGTCAGATCAAATATTTACACATATTGATCTAACCAGACGAATGGTGATGCTCATCTGAGCAAACGCCAACCCGCCATTGTCACTTATCAGCTGTTACTGATCGCTATACATGCGCTCAGACAGCTAAAAAAATTTTTTACGTTAAACGTAGTCCCCTAGCGGGTATAATTAACACGTGATGGGTGTAATAAAATGTTTTTTAAAAAATTAAAAATGCTTCTGCAGCAAGATTGCTGCATTTGCGTCAGATCGCTGATTAGGCAGTGATCTACGGCAAGAAAGGGGTTAATCTCTCTTAAAAGAGGTTTTTTTATACTGTAATGAATTACAGTAAAAAAAAATAACCCCTAAAAAATGCACAGACAGCAAAAAATGTGCTGCTGTGTATGATCACTGCGTACACAGCGATCAATGGCAGGGAAGGGGTTAAATGGCTTTTATAAAAGCCCTTGGTGTTTAAAATTTTATTAAATATTTTTTTTATTATTTTATTTTATTTTTTTACTTGATCTGATCTGTCTCTCTCCCTTACTAAAAGTAGTAAGGTGAGGGAGGCAGATCAATACCTGTCAAAGGCAATATTTAGTAATATTGCCTTTGACAGTATGGTTACCATACATGCCTGCACACAGATCACATAGATCTGCTGTGCCGGCATCGATTGGCTCCCCCTAGAGCATCGGAAGTGAAATACTTTCAATTCCGATGATCTTGCCATTAGAAGTGAAGCGCTGCCTGTACAGGCAGCGTTCCCTTCTACTGAGCCGATGGGG
>CM069857.1:132953690-132961190 GCA_036172795.1 Pelodytes ibericus | reverse complement strand
CGACCTCGAAGACGACCTCGAATGTAAGACGAGAGGTATTTTTCAGAGCATTTGCTCTGAAAAAAACCTCGTCTTATATTCGAGCAAATACGGTATAACTCCAACTAACTCTATCAAAAGCTTTCTCCACATCCACACTTCCTGAATGATGTTTATTAGTTTCCTAAAATTATCCCCACCCAATCTTCCCCCAATAAACCCGGATTGATCTTGGTGCACCAAATCTGGTATAACCAGGCTCAATCTATCTGCTAATATTTTATGGTTTATGAGGGAGATCGGGCGGTAATTACCCAGACATTGGGGATCTTTCCCTGGTTTTGGGATGGGAGAGATTGTGGCTCTTAGAAGTTCTTTTGCAATTTCTTTTTTTTTTCCCTATTTCATTAAAGAAATTTTCCAACATAGGGGTAATAATAGGTCCAAGTAATTTAAAGAACTGGACCATGTATCCATCAGGGCCTGGCGCTTTGCCATCTTCAAAGGTTTTTTTATCGTTCTAGTAATGTCTTCTTTCGTTATTGGTTTGTTCAAATTAACCAATTTATCCAGACCAATTTTGGCAGGATACATTTTGAAAAAAAAGATTGCATATCCTGTGATGGATGGCTAACTATTATAAAGGGAAGCATAGTAGGTGACAAATTATTTACCTATCTGTGCTGGTGATAGGAAATTTTTATCTCCCACATTGATTCTCTTAAATCTATTGTTTTTTTGAGTACCTTTCAATCTGTTTGTGAGGGGTGTCCCTACTTTGTTATTGCTGCTATACCAGCCTTGATTTTAGGATGTAATCATCCTCCTCACTTTCCCCTCTAGTAGGGTTTGGATCTGAGATTGGATCAATGTTATTTGTGTCGCTAGCTCAGGGGATGGAGAAACTCTATTATGAGCTTCCACTCTAGCCAAGTTGATATACAGATCAGAGAGTCCCATACCCCTAGGTCTTCTATCTCTGGCTTCCATTTGTATTAAATTACCCCTAATTACACATTTGAAGGCTGCCCATAAGTTCTCTGCAGTAACATCATAACTATTATTTATTCTGATATATTCTTTAGACTGAGCTATGAAGCGAGCTCTATTTGCCTCTGAAGTTAGTGTGGATTCGTCCATTCTCCAGTGTTGCGTGGTGGTGTATTCTAAATTTTCCTTAGTGTCTACCCTGATCGGAGTGTGGTCTGACCACGTGATCTGACCAATCTGAAAATCAACAAAATTTCCCAGATTCCTCAAATCCATTAGGAAAAAATCTATTCTGGAATAGTTATTGTGTACTTTGGAATTGAATGTGAAATCTTTTTCCCTGGGATGGTGTACTCTCCATATTTTGTATAGATTATATTCGAAGCAGAGATCTTTATCCATCTAACTCTATTTGTATATCTTTTATCCAAATTCCCTGTCTTATTCCTAGTTCTATCTAGTTTTTCATCTAAAATTATGTTCATAACACCCCCTAGTAGTAATATTCCCGTTTTGATTTTGTTTATGTTTTTGAATATCTTTTTAAAGAAACTTTGGGAGAATTCATTAGGAGCGTAAATATTTGCTATCGTATATGTTATATCATTTAGTTTACACACAATTCTAATAAGTCTCCCAGAGTTATCTCTCTCTTGATGCATTAATTCAGATTTAAGTCATACCGAACATATTAATGCTACTCCCCTTTTTTTTTATAGATCAAACTAGAAGTAAATATTAACAGGAATTTAGAGAATTTCCATAAATCTGTTGCATTCCCTTTCCAATGTGTCTCCTGCACCAGACAGAGGTCAATCTTATCTTCAAGCATTCTATAAAGTAAGCCCCTTTTCACAGATGAATTTAGACCCCGAGCATTCAAAGATGTGATTCTAAGTGACATCTTTATGGTAAACTAAGTTGGTCTCTCTCCCTCCCATCCTGATCCAATTCCAACTGACCCCAATCTCGACAAGAAGACCCCACCGAAGACATACATAATACATACATTTAGCAAAAAAATACCTAACATTCCACCACCTCTCTAACATCTTCTCTTGATATGGTTGACATGAGAGACCCTAATCTCAGGAGTGTGCCACTGCAGGCATGCCACCCGGGGCTGCTCTCTTAGCTTTAATTATTCTACCCTTATGTTCCTTCCTATATGCCTCTATCGGTTAATACTTTGGGTATATCTTTCTTCCCTTAGCTTAAATCTAAAACTTCTTTATTGTCATACGTGTTAATGATTATAGCCTTGTCGGGACCCGCACCCACCGAGGCCACTTCCCCAGCGTTCCTCACCTGGCACTGCCGCTTCCAGGCTCCAAACGCCCCGTCGGGGAGCCGCGCAAGCGCGATGTAGGCCGCATCCCCGGACTTTAGTAACTCATGTCCCCCGTTTCGCGAGTGCGGGTACTAGGCTACAGGCTGGGGGATGTGTCCTGCGTTCGGGCTGGTGCCCCGTCATTGGGTAGAGCAAGGAGGAGGGAATAGGAGGTTGGGTTCTACCCCACCTCCCTTCCTAGGCTTCCCAGAGACTAGAGGTGTGTACCTGGGGAGTGGTGGGAGGGGTTAAGGACTAGGCAGACTATAAAACAGGCAGGTACTGTTCATTCAGTGCTTGCTCGTCCAAGCTGCAGTACCTAATATTGCTCCCTCTGGTTTTCCCTATCCTATCTACAGTTCCTATTACTTCCCCCTGATTGATTTCTCTGCTGCTGACCTATTTTTTTGGACCTCGTCTGTTTTTACTGCCTTCTCCTCTGATTTTGACCTCGGCTTAGATTATCACTTGTGAACCCTCTCTGCCTGCCCTGACCTTCGGACCAAACTTGAACACTCTTTTTGCCTGCTCCTCTGGTACCTTTGCTGCGGACTTCCCTTTTTTGTATGTTACCTCTTGCAGTGGGTACCCCTGCGCTCTGCTCCCTAGTTCACCCCTCCGACAAGCCTTCATTTCTCAATACCCTGCTAATCACTTCTTCAGTTGTCCTATCCTACCTACCTTTAAAAAGGTACCCTGGTCACAAATCTGGTTTGTCTATTTATGTTAATCCTATCCAGGTAGCTGAAGTCTAATATCCTTTTGTTTGTTTACTGTTTTTCTCCTTCCTTTTTTTTCTCACAACATTTAGTTGAGGGCTTCTCAAATATTATATAAGTTTTATATATCCTTTATAGATGAATTATATTAATAAACATTCTTTCTGTGATATTTCCCAGTTAGTGTGGTAGCTTGATTTATTTACAAACACTAATAATTAACTCTCTCCATTCCCAATATCCAAAAATAGTGAAATGTTCCATTATATTTATATCTAGCAGTGTTGAGTATAATTGGTCAGTGGTAATTATAATCTTCTTTTTAGTGTGATCCTCAAATGGAATTTTTTTTTTTACAGGTTGTAGATCGTCAAGTAAATATTCACCATGAACACTGTTGGTGCCTACCCATCCACAACAAAGAACCCCAGAATAATGTTCTACATACTTTTTGGTAAACACTGAGAAGTTATTACTAACTTTCTTGAGAATTATTGGAGAAAGTGTGTATTATTATCACCATAATTTTATATTTTAATATGCATTCATATTTTTCCATTCATAATAAAAATCTTTTGGATAATAATTAGAAGTTAGTTTAATCATTTCTTAATGATTTGCATGTAAGCATCAATTGTAGTTACACAGCAAATATACGTTCATCTCTATTTTGTAAACAACTGTTCCTATGCATCTGGCATCTGTTGTTGATATATTATATAATATTCCCCTTTCTATATTTCGAAAAATGTTGTTTACGTCTTGAGGAATTAGCTGTAGTGTCTTTTGCACTGAACTTAAGTTATTATATAAAATTAAACATCATTATCACTAGTTGAGATTTACCCAGAACAATGTACAGTCCAGTACTGCATAGAAAACAATTTAAGCATATTTTGTTTTAACCACCTTTTTATAGATCTGTTGTTGGAGACTAGAAATAATAAAAAAAATTTTATTCCATATCATTACCTATGAGTGCATACCACACATTAAATGGGATAACACATAATGATATATTTACATATTATAACAGTGTAGTGTTATGTGATTATTATTTTTGGTTTTGACTCTTCATCTCATGTATTTATAAAGACTAGCTATTCTTCACGCAATGCATACATTTCATAAAATAGAATAACAAGAGAGAATGTAAATATAAAATAGAAACTATATCTGTCTTGTATATAAAATAAATAAATGCTGCTATACTCTATGAGTTTTTTTTTCACAAACCTTGTACTTCAGACATGAATTCACAGATTTTGGTATATGTCACTGCCAAATAACACCCTAATAAGTGTTCAGCAACATCTCTTGAGTACAGGGATACCACCCATGCATAGGTTTGTTGGGTTGTTTGGGGGGTAAAAGGCCAAATTTGGTAGGTGCAGTTTTTGGTTTTCCAAATTAAAATTTTGAGATGCAGACCGCCTGCACCCATGTCCCATTTGGGACATATTTGAAACCAGCCAGTGTATTTTACCCCATCAACCCATATATTTTTTAAAAGAAGACACCTTAGGCTATCTCAAATGGTGGTATTTTTACACTTTCCATGCACTAATTCTACCACCAGCCTTTGTCAAACTTTGTGGTAGTAATTTTTTTGTGGTTTTTTTTCACAAACCTTGTACTTCAGACATGAATTCACAGATTTTGGTATGTGTCACTGCCAAATAACACCCCAATAAGTGTTCAGCAACATCTCTTGAGTACAGGGATACCATCCATGCATAGGTTTGTTGGGTTGTTTGGGGAGTAAATGGCCAAATTTGGTAGGTGCAGTTTTTGGTTTTCCAAATTAAAATTTTGACATGCAGACCGCCTGCACCCATGTCCCATTTGGGACATATTTGAAACCAGCCAGTGTATTTTACCCCATCAACCCATATATTTTTTAAAAGTAGACACCCTACGCTATTTCAAATGGTGTTATTTTAACACTTTCCATGCACTAATTCTACCACCAGCCTTTGTCAAAGTTTGTGGTAGTCATTTTATTGTGTATTTTTTCCCACATACATTGCACTTTAGACACAAATTCACATATTTCGGTATGTGTCACTGACAAACAATACCACAATATATGTTCAGCAACATCTCCCGAGCACAGGGATACCACCCATGCATAGCTTTGTCAGCTTTGTTAGGGGTTGAAAGGCTACATTTGAGAGGTGCGCTTTTTGATTTTCAAACTTGGAATTTGAACATGTAGAGCAAGGAAGGGGTTAATAGCTCTTATAAGAGCCTTTGTAGTACTGTACAAAAAAATTAACCCCTAAAAATGCACAGACAAGAAAAAATGTTCTGCTGTGCAGTGATCAGTGGCAGGGAAGGGGTTAATACACTACACTATACAAAAGGTATGGCTTTTATAAAAGCCCTTGGGACTCACAATTTATTAACATTTTATTTAATTTATTACAATTTAAAAATTATGTTATACAGATCTGTCTCTTTCCCTCACTAAAACTCAAGTGAGGAGAGGGAGGCAGATCCATATGGGTCAGAACAATATTTACGAACCAGACGAATGGTGATGCTCATCTGAGAAATCACCAAACCACCTTTGCCACTGATCGGCTGTTACTGATCGCTATACACGCGTTCAGACAGCTTCAAAAGGAATACACGTAATCCCCTAGTGGGTATAATTAACCCCTAGTGAGTCTGACAAAAAAAATGCTGATAGCAAAAAAAAATCCTTCGGCGACTAGATTGCTCCATATGCGCTGCTTAGGCAGTGACCATTTGCACTGCTTAGGCAGTGACCATATGTGCTGCTTAGGAAGTGATATACGGCAAGGAAGGGGTTAATAGCTCTTAAAAGAGCCTTTGATATACTGTAATAAATCAAAGTAAAAAAAAATAACCCCTAAAAAAATGCACAGACAGCAAAAAATGTGCTGATGTGTAAGATCACTGCGTACACAGCGATCAATTGCAGGGAAGGGGTTAAATACTGGAAACGGCTTTTATAAAAGCCTTTGGGTCTCAATTCTATTAAATATATTATAATTAAAAACTTACATTATACAGCTCTGTCTCCCTCCCTCACTAAAACTCAAGTGAGAGGGAGGCAGATCTACACGGGTCAGATCAAATATTTACACATATTGATCTAACCAGACGAATGGTGATGCTCATCTGAGCAAACGCCAACCCGCCATTGTCACTTATCAGCTGTTACTGATCGCTATACATGCGCTCAGACAGCTAAAAAAATTTTTTACGTTAAACGTAGTCCCCTAGCGGGTATAATTAACACGTGATGGGTGTAATAAAATGTTTTTTAAAAAATTAAAAATGCTTCTGCAGCAAGATTGCTGCATTTGCGTCAGATCGCTGATTAGGCAGTGATCTACGGCAAGAAAGGGGTTAATCTCTCTTAAAAAAGGTTTTTTTATACTGTAATGAATTACAGTAAAAAAAAATAACCCCTAAAAAATGCACAGACAGCAAAAAATGTGCTGCTGTGTATGATCACTGCGTACACAGCGATCAATGGCAGGGAAGGGGTTAAATGGCTTTTATAAAAGCCCTTGGTGTTTAAAATTTTATTAAATATTTTTTTTATTATTTTATTTTATTTTTTTACTTGATCTGATCTGTCTCTCTCCCTTACTAAAAGTAGTAAGGTGAGGGAGGCAGATCAATACCTGTCAAAGGCAATATTTAGTAATATTGCCTTTGACAGTATGGTTACCATACATGCCTGCACACAGATCACATAGATCTGCTGTGCCGGCATCGATTGGCTCCCCCTAGAGCATCGGAAGTGAAATACTTTCAATTCCGATGATCTTGCCATTAGAAGTGAAGCGCTGCCTGTACAGGCAGCGTTCCCTTCTACTGAGCCGATGGGGTCGCTTTCTAAGCACATGTGTGCAGCGGGCGCGGAGTGATCGTAGCGCGCCCCTGCACATTTGGGGGGTGTTGCACAATGCCTCTACCTAGAGGCATTGTAGCAACACCGTTAGAGTAAAGAAAGCGACCGCTGGTCGCTTTCTTTACTCCATTTAGTGCATGACGTGCCAGACACGTCAGCTGTCGGCAAGTCCACGATTTGCCGTGACGTGCCTGGCACGTCATCTGTCGTTAAGGGGTTAATATAGTTTTTTTCATAGATAAACCCGGTTTTACGTTTTGAGTTTGGCTGCCCCATTTAATACAGTGAGAACATTGAGCTGTATCATGCATATGGAACACATTTGGGAAGGATAAACTGCCCTCCGCCAGGATTGTAGACATAGTCGCTGTTGCTATTCGGGGATTTTTACCCCCCCATACATACAGTAGTGGACATAATTATCGCGCCAGTGTTTAAGTAAAGTATTGTAGCCTTTTACCAGAAATACTTTTTTTTTTAAAACGATAACAGTTCTGTGAGTGTGTGTGCGTGTGTGGGCACTGCACTAACCCTCCCCCTATGTTCTTAATTCCAGCTCATCACGGAGCCGGACCCCGGTCAGATTCCGG
>CM069857.1:132901190-132946190 GCA_036172795.1 Pelodytes ibericus | reverse complement strand
ACAAATTATTTACCTATCTGTGCTGGTGATAGGAAATTTTTATCTCCCACATTGATTCTCTTAAATCTATTGTTTTTTTGAGTACCTTTCAATCTGTTTGTGAGGGGTGTCCCTACTTTGTTATTGCTGCTATACCAGCCTTGATTTTAGGATGTAATCATCCTCCTCACTTTCCCCTCTAGTAGGGTTTGGATCTGAGATTGGATCAATGTTATTTGTGTCGCTAGCTCAGGGGATGGAGAAACTCTATTATGAGCTTCCACTCTAGCCAAGTTGATATACAGATCAGAGAGTCCCATACCCCTAGGTCTTCTATCTCTGGCTTCCATTTGTATTAAATTACCCCTAATTACACATTTGAAGGCTGCCCATAAGTTCTCTGCAGTAACATCATAACTATTATTTATTCTGATATATTCTTTAGACTGAGCTATGAAGCGAGCTCTATTTGCCTCTGAAGTTAGTGTGGATTCGTCCATTCTCCAGTGTTGCGTGGTGGTGTATTCTAAATTTTCCTTAGTGTCTACCCTGATCGGAGTGTGGTCTGACCACGTGATCTGACCAATCTGAAAATCAACAAAATTTCCCAGATTCCTCAAATCCATTAGGAAAAAATCTATTCTGGAATAGTTATTGTGTACTTTGGAATTGAATGTGAAATCTTTTTCCCTGGGATGGTGTACTCTCCATATTTTGTATAGATTATATTCGAAGCAGAGATCTTTATCCATCTAACTCTATTTGTATATCTTTTATCCAAATTCCCTGTCTTATTCCTAGTTCTATCTAGTTTTTCATCTAAAATTATGTTCATAACACCCCCTAGTAGTAATATTCCCGTTTTGATTTTGTTTATGTTTTTGAATATCTTTTTAAAGAAACTTTGGGAGAATTCATTAGGAGCGTAAATATTTGCTATCGTATATGTTATATCATTTAGTTTACACACAATTCTAATAAGTCTCCCAGAGTTATCTCTCTCTTGATGCATTAATTCAGATTTAAGTCATACCGAACATATTAATGCTACTCCCCTTTTTTTTTATAGATCAAACTAGAAGTAAATATTAACAGGAATTTAGAGAATTTCCATAAATCTGTTGCATTCCCTTTCCAATGTGTCTCCTGCACCAGACAGAGGTCAATCTTATCTTCAAGCATTCTATAAAGTAAGCCCCTTTTCACAGATGAATTTAGACCCCGAGCATTCAAAGATGTGATTCTAAGTGACATCTTTATGGTAAACTAAGTTGGTCTCTCTCCCTCCCATCCTGATCCAATTCCAACTGACCCCAATCTCGACAAGAAGACCCCACCGAAGACATACATAATACATACATTTAGCAAAAAAATACCTAACATTCCACCACCTCTCTAACATCTTCTCTTGATATGGTTGACATGAGAGACCCTAATCTCAGGAGTGTGCCACTGCAGGCATGCCACCCGGGGCTGCTCTCTTAGCTTTAATTATTCTACCCTTATGTTCCTTCCTATATGCCTCTATCGGTTAATACTTTGGGTATATCTTTCTTCCCTTAGCTTAAATCTAAAACTTCTTTATTGTCATACGTGTTAATGATTATAGCCTTGTCGGGACCCGCACCCACCGAGGCCACTTCCCCAGCGTTCCTCACCTGGCACTGCCGCTTCCAGGCTCCAAACGCCCCGTCGGGGAGCCGCGCAAGCGCGATGTAGGCCGCATCCCCGGACTTTAGTAACTCATGTCCCCCGTTTCGCGAGTGCGGGTACTAGGCTACAGGCTGGGGGATGTGTCCTGCGTTCGGGCTGGTGCCCCGTCATTGGGTAGAGCAAGGAGGAGGGAATAGGAGGTTGGGTTCTACCCCACCTCCCTTCCTAGGCTTCCCAGAGACTAGAGGTGTGTACCTGGGGAGTGGTGGGAGGGGTTAAGGACTAGGCAGACTATAAAACAGGCAGGTACTGTTCATTCAGTGCTTGCTCGTCCAAGCTGCAGTACCTAATATTGCTCCCTCTGGTTTTCCCTATCCTATCTACAGTTCCTATTACTTCCCCCTGATTGATTTCTCTGCTGCTGACCTATTTTTTTGGACCTCGTCTGTTTTTACTGCCTTCTCCTCTGATTTTGACCTCGGCTTAGATTATCACTTGTGAACCCTCTCTGCCTGCCCTGACCTTCGGACCAAACTTGAACACTCTTTTTGCCTGCTCCTCTGGTACCTTTGCTGCGGACTTCCCTTTTTTGTATGTTACCTCTTGCAGTGGGTACCCCTGCGCTCTGCTCCCTAGTTCACCCCTCCGACAAGCCTTCATTTCTCAATACCCTGCTAATCACTTCTTCAGTTGTCCTATCCTACCTACCTTTAAAAAGGTACCCTGGTCACAAATCTGGTTTGTCTATTTATGTTAATCCTATCCAGGTAGCTGAAGTCTAATATCCTTTTGTTTGTTTACTGTTTTTCTCCTTCCTTTTTTTTCTCACAACATTTAGTTGAGGGCTTCTCAAATATTATATAAGTTTTATATATCCTTTATAGATGAATTATATTAATAAACATTCTTTCTGTGATATTTCCCAGTTAGTGTGGTAGCTTGATTTATTTACAAACACTAATAATTAACTCTCTCCATTCCCAATATCCAAAAATAGTGAAATGTTCCATTATATTTATATCTAGCAGTGTTGAGTATAATTGGTCAGTGGTAATTATAATCTTCTTTTTAGTGTGATCCTCAAATGGAATTTTTTTTTTTACAGGTTGTAGATCGTCAAGTAAATATTCACCATGAACACTGTTGGTGCCTACCCATCCACAACAAAGAACCCCAGAATAATGTTCTACATACTTTTTGGTAAACACTGAGAAGTTATTACTAACTTTCTTGAGAATTATTGGAGAAAGTGTGTATTATTATCACCATAATTTTATATTTTAATATGCATTCATATTTTTCCATTCATAATAAAAATCTTTTGGATAATAATTAGAAGTTAGTTTAATCATTTCTTAATGATTTGCATGTAAGCATCAATTGTAGTTACACAGCAAATATACGTTCATCTCTATTTTGTAAACAACTGTTCCTATGCATCTGGCATCTGTTGTTGATATATTATATAATATTCCCCTTTCTATATTTCGAAAAATGTTGTTTACGTCTTGAGGAATTAGCTGTAGTGTCTTTTGCACTGAACTTAAGTTATTATATAAAATTAAACATCATTATCACTAGTTGAGATTTACCCAGAACAATGTACAGTCCAGTACTGCATAGAAAACAATTTAAGCATATTTTGTTTTAACCACCTTTTTATAGATCTGTTGTTGGAGACTAGAAATAATAAAAAAAATTTTATTCCATATCATTACCTATGAGTGCATACCACACATTAAATGGGATAACACATAATGATATATTTACATATTATAACAGTGTAGTGTTATGTGATTATTATTTTTGGTTTTGACTCTTCATCTCATGTATTTATAAAGACTAGCTATTCTTCACGCAATGCATACATTTCATAAAATAGAATAACAAGAGAGAATGTAAATAGAAACTATATCTGTCTTGTATATAAAATAAATAAATGCTGCTATACTCTATGATTTGGATCAAAGCAAACTTTGCTTTATTGTCTATCTACTCCTTAAAATTGATTAACTAATGCGCCCTCCCCTAGAAGTAATTCACACCGGAGACAAATTTTCTGATCAGTGAAAAACCTGAGGCAAACCTTTATTTTCCAGAGTGGGAGATTCCTTTTAAAGCAGAAATACGTCATGTACAGAGTCACAGTTAAACATACACAGTTAAACCCACCCTACAGGATGTGACTTCATCATTACAGAGTTCTCCCACCCACATTCCAGCTCCATTTTGGTTACACGATGGGAGGGGGAGTGAGTAGTTACTGAACAAAGAGGGGCTCCAGGGGAAACAGTTACTGTTACTTTAACAGTGATTCTCCATTTTGTTGCACGTGGCACATAACTGTTAACTTACACAAGAGAGGGCCAGGGGTGGTCTCAGATGATCATCTACACATCTCCAGATCCAGCGGATTTAAGCTCCTTCTGGCTGAAGTGCAGGCGACACTAAATAGAGGAAGACAGAGGAAACTGTCTGGTAGTATTTTACATACTCCCCCTTTCTCTGCCAGAATCATGTCTAAGGTCATGTCTAAGGTCATGTCCATTCTATTCTGGAAGGTCATCTGGGAAGTTGCTTGTAATTGTTCCGCCAAACCCTGGAGGGCATCTCTTGTATAATTTACAAAACGTTGTTGGTTATAATAGATGTAATTAATCCAATTTAAATTTTTATTGGCCGTGATGATTGGCAAAATAGATTCAAACCCTGCGGACATTTCATCTCTTGCTTTAAATTCATTCGGCACCCCCCTTGGCACTCCTATGGCATCTATATAAATATGGCGATCAAAACTGCTTTTTATAGGAGTACCTCTCTTTATTCTAGAGTATTGGTGTAACGTACCTGGGGTATCTTGGTGTCCGTCAGAGATTATGTGTATAGGCATAATTACCTTAGCTAGAGCACATTCTCCCCACCATACACCTTCCAATCTAGTTCTAATCTGCATATCCCCACAAATCCAATATATGTCCCCAAGGGATTCTACGTGTTGCTGGATTAAGGCGGCTGGAATTGGGCTATATGTGGCACAGTACTTACCAGTGAAATAACCAAAGAATTGGCCTACCCCATCATATATACCGGAACAAGTGTAGTTTCCTGGATATATGGTGATATCTGGCTTAACATCTTTAATTGAGTATTCCTTTGTCCATGATTTACACTCCGTCCGGTCAGTTTTAATCATAGTATAGAGACTTAGGAAACACATCTCTATCTCCGGAGGTATGTTCAAAGGGACAGTACCTAAGTGAGGCCTCGCTCCTCCACAGACATAGCAGTTAGATCTGTTGTGTTTGTTAGCGTTATATTTCATCCACTCAAGCCATAAGTTAGTGTCAGAGAAACCCGTCTCTACAACCATAGTGTCCTCATACGTGGGGTTAGCTATAGCTATCATGTCTTTTAGGGTTTTGATGTGTGGCTTAAGAGGATTAATAGTCATGTGCGTGGCACCTACCCAGTCAGGTGAGTCATACATGTCCCGTAAGTAAAAGGTCCCCTGTTTACTGTATGAACCTCCTCCCTTCCAGTACATTCCCATTACATATTGCCCAGCATCTCCAGGACTGGGATGTTCTATGTTAAAAGCTAGTTTTATAGGTGTCGCTCCAACTGGTTTCCTGAACGTCATTCTTTTCAGTAAGGACATTTTTATCTAATGTGTCTAAGGCACTTTGTGGTCTATAGCCCCAGGCTGGCCCTGTATTCCAACCTGCTGCCTTCCACGAACTACACTCATATCCCCAGTAGTCATCAGTCACACATATGTATGGGTCCTTGATGTTAGGTATATCTTTGTACACTGTTGACGACAATGACGATAGAAATGTACAATTTACGACATCACAATAATCAAATGCAAATGTGGCTACCCGTGTACTAGAGGAATTGTACCAAAATGTGTAAACATGATTGTCTTTGGTTATAGTGACTTGTTGGGCCTTTATCAGACCTAGCAGCAAGAACAAATACACAAAATTCATGTTATAGCAGGATCTGCTTCCTCTGGAATGGGTAGTGTGGCTTCGTCAGATGTTTGGGGAAAACTTTCTCCAATTTTCCCGGATTGCACTTGGCACAGATAGCACAAGACTTACAGTAGGTTTTAGTCAGAGTGGTAATACCTGGTGCTTTGAAATATTTAGCAATTAAATAGTTCATGAGAGTCTTAGACAAGTGCGCTGCTCCGTGGGCCCACTGAACCACAGACGGACACATAATTTTAGGTAGACAAAATTTGAGATTGCTAGTATACACTCCATCCTGTAAGGTTGCTCCTTTCTGTTTCCAATTTTTCTTTTCTTCAGGACTTACAGCTGCTTGCTGTTCTTTCAAAAACTTGAGGTCCGTAGGTGAGGTTTGCATGGTAAAGATAGGAATTTCCTTACCGGACACTCTTCTGTCCACTTCACTTGATTAACATGCAGCATCTTTGGCGGCTTGGTCAGCTTATGATTGCCACACGTTTCTTCCGAATTCCATCTTCCATGAGCTTTTACTTTCAATATGGCCACTTCTTCAGGAAGGAGTAAAGCATCCATCAGTTCCTTGATAGCTGTACCAATAGTGTGGTACTCCCCCCTTGGGAAGAGGCAGAAGAGTGGCAGGATTCAAAGTGTAACATCATTGTAAAGAGACATTATCGGGTAACAATAAAGTTGTTTGAAGACGAAGATGTCTCTGTGTAGAGAGATGTTTAGGCTGAATTGCAGGGTTATATTAAGAAAACATTAAAGGATTGGATTTCTGGTGCTGGGGCCATTGGATCGACTCTAGGACTTTAGCGACCAGGAGGAGAGTATCCGGGGGAATAATCCTGAACTCGGGCCGGGATAGGACCAGGCCTTTCCTTATGGGTTCTTTAAGGCCTGCAACGAAAGCAGCTGATAGCATCTGGGTGTGGGCCTTATTACATGTATTGAAACCCAGAGCAGAGAAGGTTTGAGTTAACCTAGAATTCAATCTTTCAACCGTTTCTGATTTTTCTTGAACAATATCATTAATAGAAGTAGCCTGATCAGCTAATTTATCTTGAGCCCATGCACGGAGTTGTTCACAAAATGTGATACCAGACTGAAAATCTGTGTCAGTAGTGAGACGGGCATCATCAAAGCTCTTTTCCAGACCATGCTGGGTGCTGCGAGGGCCTTTTAAGGGAATGCAAGGGAGATTAATTGGGATCTGTGGTGGCTGTCCCCCTGGATACTACCATCATCAGGGGGAATGGAAGCTGAAACTGCTGTAGCACTGGACTCAGAGGAAGTAACTGCATTAGGAACCTGGAGGGGATCAAGTTGTGAGGTAGTGGGATAATGGCCTGATGCAGCAGGGGATGAAGAAGGAAGACAGGCTGCTGCAGCAGGAACAGTGGAGCCAACAGTCATAATAGGGAAAGATACACTGGGGGCAGCCATGATAGGGGCAGGAATGGAAGAGGATATAGGGGTGAGTAAGGGAGTGACCAAAGTGATGTTGGGAGGGGAAGAGACCACCATGGAAGGGATGGGTGTGGCAGATACAGGAAATGGTGACAATGAAAGGGCAGAAGTGGAAGAATCTAAAGGAGAGGTAAGGGCGGAAGTGACAGAAGTGGAAGGAATTGGGCGGGGACAGAAGCAACCGGAGCTGGAGGAGAGGGTGTATTGACAGGGATAGACAAGAGAGAAGAAGGAAAGGAAGGCGTGACTGGGATTTGGAGTGGAGGAGGAATGGGGGCTGGAAAATAATAGGATCGTCTGCCCCAAGGACAGGGTACAAGGGGGCAGGAACTGGAGAGGGCGTGCCAACAGGTGTGGGCTGTGTGGGGGCTCCAGAGGCTGGGCTAGCCACCTTCCCTTTGTGCCAGGCTCCATCATAAGGAGGAGTTTGGGTAATGTCTGTAACAGATTCAAAAACACTATCTTTCTCATGATACACATAGACTTTCTGCCCCTTTAGGTCTATCTCCTCCTCAATCCACCTCTCCTTCTTAATCCCTTTAGCCACCCTATACCAAGCATCTGCGGCTTTCATTAATCCATTATCTAGAAATATCCAATTTTTATCGTTTAAAAGTTTTCTCCAGTCCTCCGCCTGCAATCTGCCACTGGGGGACATGGTAATACCACATATCTTAACAATCTTCTTCAATTTGCCTACAGCTAATTCCCCAGCTCTTTCATTTACAAGGTCACAGGCCAACCGACCTCTGAAGGAGCTAACATTAGATTGACCAATGTATACACTGCAGTGTTACTGTAGAGAGAGAAGCTGAAAAAGAAATGGCAAACCGCCCCTGAACAAAATGAAACTGAAAATAAAAACCAAAACGTGCACACAAAAAAATTCCAGCTGCATAGACACACACACCAAGAGAAGGGAGGGGTGGAGAAGGGGGGGGGGGGAGAAGCAGTTTCTGCAAGCACAAAGTGTTAACTATGTGAGTGCCTAAGCACACAAGAAGGAAGGGAGGGGTGACAATAGAAAAAGGGGGGGGGGAAGCAGATGTGCACGCACAAAGGTTTTTAACTATGTGATTGCCGAAGCACAGCTCTCCTGAGGACAAAAGATAGAATAGGAGAGTTACAAGACATAGACTTATAGTTCACAATTAACATATATGGTACCCAATAAGACATATACAGGCAAAAACACAATACACAGATGTAATTAAATTACAAACACCTTAAAATAAATGCCGGCTAATAATAAACTCAGGTCACACAAACACTCAATTTCACATACAATATCTGCATACCAAAACAACAGACGCCTGTTTGTATTTCTGTTCACCAAATTAGCTTAGCTAAAACAACAAAATAACGCCAGGTTCTACACACAAACGAGGCTCAAAACAACAAAAAAACGCTCAAGCTTCTTTACCAAAGTGGAGCAAAATAACAAACAAAACCACTCAAGCTTTTTTTTACCAAAGCGGAGCAAAATAATGCCAAAAACACTCAAGATTTTTTACCAAAGCGGAGCAAATAAAAACACTCAAGCTTCTTTTCCAAAGCGGAGCAAATAACGCCAAAAACACTCAAGCTTTTTTTACCAAAGCGGAGCAAATAAAAACACTCAAACTTTTTTACCAAAGCGGAGCAAATAAAAACACTCAAGCTTCTTTCCCAAAGCGGAGCAAAATAACAAACAAAAACACTCAAGCTTTTTTTACCAAAGCGGAGCAAATAAAAACACTCAGGCTTCTTTACCAAAACAAGCTAAATAACAGCAGGTTCTATTCCAAACGAGGCTCAAAATAAAAAACAAAACCACTCAAACTTCTTTACCAAAGCGAGCTAAATAACACCATTAAACTCTCAACCGAGTTTTAAAAATAACAATATAATGGTAAGCAAGTAGTACAACAGAAGTACAACAGATTCTCAGGCAAGCAGACTCTTCCTGTCAGGCTTTCATTTTTACTTTTGTTTGTTTTTTTACTCGCGATCGCGTCATTAGACCACGCCCCCTCCATTATACCACGCCCCTTTCAATGGCGCGATCTTCCTGTGACTATAAATAACAGTCTGCAACAGACACAAATCGCTGAGTATTGTCTCTAGCAGCTGTTGTTCCTGACTCCTTAGCTCCAAGCTACCTTAGAGTATCTTACTACTTTCATTTTTGATTACCTGTTGCTGACCCGGATATCCTCGACCATTCTGATTTCTCCAATCCTGACCTTTGGCTTCCTGAATCGAATTGTGTACTTCTCCAATCCTCTGAATACGGACCGTCCCTGTTATCCTGCATTTTTCTCTATCACCTAATCGCAAGTACCTTCCATATCTTCAATCAAGTGTTCCATCATATTTTTTACTTTATACTTCAATCAAGTTACATATATTTTTCCATATTACTTCAAACCATTTATTTTTTTCTCTGCAATCAATATCAGTCAGTTTTTCTTCTTTTTGCTGCTAAACTTTAATACAAGAATTGCTTAAACGATATACCTTGTGTGGATTGTCATTTATTTCTGCAGTTGAGTTTCCAAATATTCTTAAAGTCACAGCTACCCTGACACTTCCACACATAAAACACACACTCAGGAATGACTAAGGAAGTAGATAGACAATTGACAGGTTCTATTCAAATAAAGGGGACATTTGGGCAAACTATATACCTGTTCAATGGCGTTATCCATGAGAAGCCGGGTGCAGACACGGAGTGCAGGCCAAGTCCAAAGAAAGGAAAATATAGGTAATTTACTCCTTAAAATGTATCAACTAATGCGCTCTCCCCTAGAAGTAATTCACACCGGAGACAAAGTTTCTGATCAGTGAAAAACCTGAGGCAAATCTTTATTTTCCAGAGTGGGAGATTCCTTTTAAAGCAGAAATACGTCATGTACAGAGTCACAGTTAAACATACAGTATACATTCAACAATTGGCTAATAGTTTCAGGGGTCTTATCTAAACCCACCCTACAGGATGTGACTTCATCATTACAGAGTTCTCCCACCCACATTCCAGCTCCATCTTGGTTACACGATGGGAGGGGGAGTGAGTAGTTACTGAACAAAGAGGGGCTCCAGGGGAAACAGTTACTGTTACTTTAACAGTGATTCTCCATTTTGTTGCACGTGGCACATAACTTTTAACTTACAGTTACAAAGGAAGTGGGGGAGAAGTTAATAACGGAAGCTGTTCAGGAATTTGTTAAATAAGGCTTACTGGATAGGAAGGGGAGGGGTAGCCAGATGGGAGGAATTTACAGAGGAAATAGTTACTGAGCAAAATTATGACCAAGGATATTCTTTTAGGGAATGTGTGACAAATAAGACATAAACACAAGTGTATAATAGTAAAAGAGACATTTGTCCATAACACTATATAGGGGCTATTCAGTAAAAGGTGAGTTACAGGTGAGGTAAGATGTACATTTTATCACATCAATGCATCTATTTATTGTTCAGGGACAAAACTGGTGAGTTTGCTGAGCAGAGTAAACTCACCAGGTTTGTCCTTCCACAATGTATAGCTAAACTGGTGAGATGTTCATCTCTCCTCAACTCTCCTTATTTAACCCCTTAACGCATATGGACGTATATATATGTCCTGAAAAGCATGGTCCTTGAGGACCATGAGGACGTACATATACGTCCTCCGTCCTCGCCATAGCAACATCCATACAACGGAAGTTAGCCTCAGAGATATACGGAGGCTCACCATAGCAACCAGGAACACTTTCTTTAGCCGTCGAACGTTGGAAACGTCAGTAGACGGAAGTGGGCGGTATCCATGGAGGCGCATACATTTGTGGACCCGTTCACTCATCGATCATCTCCTGAGGAAGCCGTGACATTGAGCTCCGGCGAAACGCGTAGAGAATATTTACCTTCGTCTGAAATCCTGGACTTTGCTTTGCCCTTACTGCCCGTTCACCGCTGCATATTTCCACGGAACTGATCAATCCTGATGTGAATTCTTACCACCTGCAGTTTGTGAGTGTACTGGTAGCTAGGGCCAAGAGCGTGTTTCTTTGTTTCTCTGATCCTGCACAAGTTTTTCTTTTGTTTTTATGTTCACAGAATAAATGTAATATTTTTACCTGGAACCCACGTGTTATTTGACATGATCTTCACTCACGGACGTTTGTGAGTGTATTTATTATTATCTTGCACGTATTGTGTGTCAAACAATATTACACTATCATTGTATTTATATTGAAGGTACCCACAATTCGGCGCCAGTCTGCCTTTTTTGTACTGTATTTGTTGAGCACTTTGGAGAGTGCTACAGAAGGCTGCGTTTTGTGTGGTCCCGCAAGTATCATTTATCATCCAATTTTGCACTTTGTTTATTGCACTGTCACTTTATATTTTGTACAATTTATTAAATTATGGTTCCCTGTGACATCAGATAATGAAGTTAAAACATAACAACACCATATTGTATACATTTCCTATAGCTTCCCAAACTTTTAAACCTGAACACCTAGTACTTTTATTGTGCTATGGAGTATCATTTAGGCAACCTCCGAGGTTCTTGAGGTACTGCAGCATTTTCTTTTGCAAATCTTCAAACATGCAGTGACAGCCAGATACACATAGCATCATTGTATAGAAACTCCACTATACCACCAACAATTATGGTACTATGTGAGTGGCACCTGCTTATTGCATTTACAGATGAAGAGGTTCTTCTTCAGCCTTCAAAAATAAAAACAAATATGTCTATGAGCACCTTATAGGATACATCCAACGTTATTAAAAACTTAGTGAGTTTTTGATTGGGTGACTAAAATAATAGATCAATGTGGCGCAGTAGACATTGCTCATCATATTTCAGTACGGTTTCTGATGCTGTCCAAAAGAAGAATTATCAATAAATTTCAAACTTTGAGTTTGCATTTTTTATTACATTAACATTTATTTATACAGCGCCAACAATTTATGTAGCGCTAGGTATAGAGCATAGAAGGGAACTACATTCTAAGTTAGATAAACAGAGTACATGAGGTAGAGAACCCTGCGCACAAGCTTACAATCTAGAGGGAATGGGGTCCATGAGACACATAAGGGATTGAAGAGGTCAGAGGGATTGAAGATGTAATAACAGTAGTGTGGATGGGTGGCACTCTGTGGGATAGGCCAAAGATGAGTAGTGTGTGTTCCAGCTAGGTGGGATCAGCTAGAGGTAAAGTGACCGGTATTCTAGTGGGTTGGGTAGGAAGCCTCTCCAAAGAAATGGGTTTTGAGGGACTTTTTAAAGTTTGAAAAGGAGGGAGAGAGCTGGATGCTCTGCGGAAGGGAGTTCCAGAGAGAGTGGGCAGGTCGGGCGAAATCTTGGAGACACAAGTGAGAAGCAGTGATGAGGTTGGAGGAGAGTTTTAGTCCCATTGAGGAGTGCAAAGGTCATGCAGGGAGGTATCAGTTAACAAGGGAGGCAATGTACTGAGGGGCAGAGGAGTGGAGGGCTTTGTAGGTTAAAGAAAGAATTTTAAATTTTTTCCTTGAGCAGATGGGGAGCCAGTGGAGGGTGCTGAATCAGACCAACGTGCAAGAAAGATGAGTTTGGCAGCTGTGTTTTGGATAGACAGGGGATACAGACGAATTAGGTAGTCCAGTCAGGAGACCATTACAGTAGTCCAGACGAGAGATCACAAACAGTGCCACCACCAACTTGTACTGCATGCAATAGTGTTCAACTTCTCCAGGATTTGTTTGCAATTAGAGGTAACAATTAGGATGTCACAATTTAATTTAATTTAATACAATAATTGTGACACCCTAAATGTTAACTCTGCTAACCATAGTATATGTGTCCCAAGTTTACACAACAATGTCTACACTGTGATACAATAATACTATAATTCCATGTTCCCGGTGCCAGAACACCTGAGAAACCTTGCGGAACATGTGTTCCTGTTCAGGGAACTGGTAAATAGTGGTGTGGGGAATGCATTCCTGCTGCTAAAATATGGGATTAATTCTGAAAATATCATGTTGCTGGTTCCAGAACACCTGAGAAACAGTGCGGAATATGTGTTCCTGCTCATGGAACTAGTGAATACTGGTATGGGGAATACATGAGGAAACAGCGGTGTAAAAACAAAACAAAAAAACTTGCACTGTGTTCTGAAGGACTGTGCCTGGCTGAGCATGATGAGAATGTAAAATATTTTGAACAATAATCCCTATTTAGTTATTATGGCTGAGCATGATAGGATTTTTCACATGGATAGAAAATGGTTGTGTAAAAACCTGCACTGTGTTTTGCATGTATGTTGCATAGGGGATAGTGCATATTATCACAGTTATCCAACCCATACCTTACCCCTCCTTTCCCTTAAGAAAGACACGAGACATGAATTTTGGTGTAAATAGGCCACAGCACTTTTATTTACAGAAATAAAATATTAGTTAGGACTGTATACGCCACACCACCATTTTAACTTCTTCATAATAAAATACAGCCTAACAAAATGTCTACAACCCTCCTTGCCAATCCCCAAATATTCATCTATCAACTTATTTTGATGCAACCGGCATCTATAACTAAATCGTGGTACTCCCCTCTCCCCTCGTCCAGGGGTCTCTTACCCCACCATACCTTTTTTACCTCTCCTCTATGCTTACCACTAGCCGAACCAATAGCTCAGTGGGCACGTCTTATATTGGTGATGTATCACCTTCGAGGTAAGGCTGAGCCCAAACTTCCAACATCTGCACACGACCACCTTTATACAAAACCCTGACTGGCAAGGACAGGATCCCCTGAGTGCTGCGACAAGAAAGAAAATAATTAGAACAATATATAAAACAATACATAGGGATGGGAGGGTGGGAATTTTTTTTCTAAGTGTCTCACACCGATTTTTGGGGAAAATGGCTGAAGAGGAGTGGACGTCCCCCCAGAGGACCACTGCTACTAGAATCGGGAAAAGCTCAAGAAAATATACAAATTCCTGGTCAGCCCAACCGAATGCCATACCGCCGGCCACTGAGCCACACACCACCGACTGCCTAATATGGCGCCGAAACCCACCGAACCCGCCGCATCAGTGAACAGATGCAGATCACTGTTTGACACTTCCTGGGCCTGCCACAATGACCTCCCATTGTAATCTGCCAAGAAGATTTGCCAAACCGCTAAGTCCTCATGGAGAGTGCGCGTTAAACGGATAAAATGCGTCGGCTGGCGCACACCCGCCGTAGCCGCTGCTAAACGCCTATTGAAAACCCGCCCCATAGTCATAATTTTGCATGCAAAATTAAGCTTGCCCAAAAGCGACTGAAGCTGTTGCAACCGGATTTTTCGCAGACCCATTGCTGCAGAAATATCAGCGCGCAGTCCTATAAGTTTATCAATAGGGAGCCTGCACTCCCCTGCCACTGAATCCAATTCAATGCCCAGAAAACAAAGACAGGTCACCGGACCCTACGTTTTGTCACAGGCTAATGGGACCCCGAAGCCCATAGTTACTGCTTCAACTACCCCCAACAGGTGGGCACAAATGTAAGAATCACGAGGGCCGACCAAAAGGAAATCATTGAGGTAATGCAGAATAGACTCACATCCCGCCTCTACTTTGACTACCCACTCCAAGAAAGTGCTAAAGCATTCGAAGTAAAAGCATGAAATAGAGCACCCCATCGGGAGACACAAGTCCACATAGAATTTTTCCTCAAAGTGACAACCCAATAGGTGAAGTCAAACTGGGTGGACCGGCAGCAGGCGGAAAGCCGACTCAATATCCGTCTTGGCCATCAACGCCCCCGGGCCCGCCGCTCTCACCATTCGTACCGCAGAATCAAACGAAGCGTAGGAAACCTTACACAGTTCAGCGTCGATATCGTCATTCACCGAACCCCCATGAGGGTACGATAAATGGTGTATCAGCCTGAATTTACCTTTTTCCTTTTTGAGAACCACACCCAACGGGGAAACACTCAGGTTTACCAATGGGGGGTGGTCGTAAGGACCAGCCATGCACCCCGCGGCAACCTCCTTAGCCAACTTTTCCTTAACCGATCGCAGGTTCCGTAAACAGAGCTGAACCTCCCGGTCTTGAAAGGGAATCCAAAAACCCTCTCCAAACCCCTTGAGGAGGATATCCGCAGCTCTGCGGTTAGGGTACCTACTTAGCCAGGGATCCATCGCGACGGCGTCCACTGGTGTCCTCCCCTTTTTCCCCCAAAGTCAGTCCTGTCTCCCGACTTACCGTTCTTAAAGCACCTGGTTGCTGGGTGAGCTCCCCCACAACCAGAGCATTCATGCCTGAACCTGCACCCCGCCCCCCACTTGCATTGACCGTCGTTGTACTTCCAACAACCGCCGCTGCGCCGTGTAGAGGCCGGTGGGGCAGGTGACCCCATCCCGCCGCCCCCCCCCAAGAAAGGACGACAACCCTCCCTGGTGGGAAGCGGGTCTGGTCATGATTGCCAGCCAAAGCCCAATGTCCATCTGGTCCCAATCCAGGGTGGGACGCACGGCCAAGCGTTGGCGGAACTGCTCGTCATACCGCCACCACCCTAACCCCCCGTACACTCTGCAGGCATGCCAAATCATGTCCTGATAACAAAAAAGAGCAGAGCACCTATGAGGCGGCTTCTCCCCTATAATGCTGGCCAGAATGGAGAAGGCCCTAACCCAGTTACCAAAGGTCTTGGGGATCTTACGGTATCTATATTTTTCTTTTTCTTTCTCAGATTCCTTTAGCTCCTTCTTGGGAGGCGGAACCTCCTCCAGGGGAAGGAGCGAATGAATCTCCAAAAATTCTCTACGCCATATTTTTTCACGCACCTCCTGTTTTACGTGCAGCCCTAAAGGCCCAGACCAGCACATGTACGTAGCCCCATGTGCCATCGGAGCCACTGTTGTCATTGGATCAACCACTGGCAACGGGACCTCGACGGGAGTGAAGGGCCCATGAAGGGCCTTCCATTGGGTCTGTGTCAATGCTTGCCGCCGTGGCCTGAGGGACAACTGCCGTGGTAACCGGGGGAAGGGGCACCGAAACCGAACCCAACGATGCTGGCGTCACTGCCCCACAAATGCCTGGATGAGAAACACAAACCGCACCAATCTGTGAATCAATACTAGCTGCCTGTGTGTTAACTGGGGGTCCCTGCGCCTGTTCTAACAAACCACGCAATCCCTGCATAAAACCCACCCACGCCTGACTCTGTGGGCCCTGCGCCCCTGGGCTCCCTTGCGCAACCCCCCAGGGAAAAGGAATGGAACACTCACCAGCCACAGCAGCGCAGGACCCACAGAGGGCTGTATAGCAGTAGTGGCCCCTGCCTCGCCCGCACCCTGTGAGGGCGGGATGGACCCAGGCTGTAGTGTAGCAGAGAAATCCTGAAAATAAGAAGGGAGTGTTAAATCTCTCAGTGGATGAGGCCCAACCGCAGGAACCGTGTTGCTAGGCCCATGGGGGTGACTAGGGGGAGCAGGGGAGGTAGAGGAAGCACCATCTTCCTCAGAGGATTCACAGCTGCTAAGGCAGCTAGCCACAACCCGCCCCCCATCGCCTGGAGGTAAACCCAGGGCCCTCCGTTTTGAAGCCTGCGGCCTACTCACGTGGTGCGGTGCCCGACGGGATCCACTCCTCCTGGCTGAACGTTGCGTTGAGGGAAGAGGAGGGGGGGTCACCCGGGCTGCCCTGGACCTCGTGGCAGCCCTGGACGAATCGGCTGCTGGCTGATGCCGCGTGGTAGCAGCCCGCTCCCCACGAGCTGCACCATGTGGCGCCGACGGGGAAAGGCCCACTGAAAAACGAGGCCCCTCCACCGCAGGAGAGGGCCTCGATCGGGACCTAACGGGCACCGGAGCCCCCAGCGGAGCGCTCCGAGCCCGACTGCGGGTGGTGGGGGCGTGAGGCCCGCCCGCCGCGGGCATGGGCCCCACCGGGCTAGCACTTACCACCGGGGCCTGGGCCACAGTACCCCTGTTCTGCCCGCTGGAAGAGGTGCCCCAGCCTGGGCTAAACCTCGCGGGTGGGTGGGAGCGCCGCCTGGCGCTACATCTGCCGCTTCCCCCATCCTGATTCACCGCAGGGGCAGCCTGCAGCCGTGAAAACTACACCTGAAGCTGCCTGCCACCATCCACCAAGGCCTCAGCCCTGAGAGCTGCGAGGATCCACTCCACATCCATGCTCCAGGCCGTCAGAGAAGGTAAACTTCAGATAAAAACAAGGAATTTTTTATCTAAGTGTCTCACACCGATTTTTGGGGAAAATGGCTGAAGAGGAATAAAGTACAGCCAATTTATAAACAATTACAAAAACCCCGCCCCCAACTGCTGTCTATCATATTTCTACCCCTCACACATACATGCCCTTAAAGCTACAGCTACGCCTAGCTACCAGGGTTCTTGACTGTGACTGTCTGAGCATGATGAGCATGTCAGATTTTTTGACAAATAATCCATTTAACTTTAACTTTGGCTGAGCATGATAGGAGTTTGTAAGCAGAAGAAATGGCTGTGTAAAAAAAACCTGCACTGTGTTCTGCAGGACTGTGATTGGCTGGGCATGATGAGCATGTGAAAATTTGTAAGAAAAAAACCCACATATTTAGTTATATGGCCGAGCATGATAGGAGTTTTAATGCATAGAAAATTGTTGTCTGAAAACCTATGTTGTGTTTTGCAGGACTGCCACTGGCTGAGCATAATCTATGTTTACTTGTATTATGGCTGAGCGTGATAGGGGTTTGTATGCAGACCAAGTGTTGTGCAAAAACCTAAAATTTGTTTTGCAGTACTCTGGCTGAGCATGATAAGCATGTGAATTATTGTGAGAAAGGGACTATGTTTGCAATGTTTTTTCTTCCATTTATTTAAAATAAATAATCGGGGACTGTTTAACCTATAAGCTTTCTTGGCATTTTAACCCATGGGGGTAAGGATGTAAATGTCTCAGTATAGCCTGTTTTGCCCAGTTGGTTGCTGGAAAAAGTAGCTATTTTCTGAAATAGTCAGAGGAGCTCAGGTTCCCCTGAATGCCTTCTATGAGCACAATCTCTTACCAAGGGAGCAGAGAGCAAAATGGCAATTGGGTGTAGTCAAGAACTGTGGTAATAAGAGGGGACATAAGATGAGAAATTATACAATTTGTCACAAATGTACCAAGCAATTACTTAACTATAAGTTTTTAGTGTAATTTGTGTGCTCTTTATGCTTATCTAGTTCATTGTATTCTTCACCGGTTCTTTAAAAATGCACCCATCTGTCCTTTTTCTCATCCACTTTCTCATAAACCATCTGCTCCTTTTGTTAGGTCAGTTTACCTGCCATCATTATGTACTTGCTAGCATGGAAATAAAATGCAAGAATGTGTATGTTAACACTTTATTAGAATATGGTATTATACTGATCACATATTTGCAAGCCAAATTGACATTTGTTTTCAGCTCAGTATTGATCCTGTTCCTAACATGCCTACCTGGTTTATTATTAATGCTTTCAGACAAGCTTCTAATATGTACATTTTTAAGCAAAGGGACACAGATGATCCAGTTGGAATACAGTTGTGATTATTGTTTGTGTTTTAAGTTTATATAAATATTCAGAACTGCACGCACATATCTCATGGGGTGCATGAGAAGAACTACACCCAGTCCTTTATACATGTGAATAAAGAGACAAGAACTAAGCATTCTGTGAAGGGAATTATTTTTCGCAAGCTCAAGAAGCTACGTTTCAACTTACAACAAGTCTTTTTCAAGCATATTAGGCATGTGTTCAAAGTCAGCTTTATATACAAAGTATCAAATCTACAATGAGGGGAGGTTTTTGGCCAAATTAGTGACAAATTCTTACAAAAAAGTGTTACATAGTCGCATCAAAAAAGACCAATATAATTGGTGAACTTTATTTATTACTGTGACAATAATTTGGTATTAGATAAACTATCTAGTACCACATGTACATTTCACAGGGATCGACTTCCATAGGGGTATTGCTGTAGAGAGGTTAAAGAGAGATACTTGTGGATAAGAGCAATGTATTTGTTTAGTTAAGTTGGTGTAGCTCCCCCCACCCCTTCTTTTTTATCTTAATTTACTTAATTGAAAAGGACATAAAACAAAACAGGACATATAGTAGCATACATTACAAATTCCCTAGCAAAGTGGTAAAACTTTTGCCCTTTATCAGCTTTCTAGTAATGTTGAGAGGGACAGCAACCCCATGTACCTCCTCTGTAAAGGGCAATTAATTATGTTACTTACTTCCCTATTCGTCCCTCCACCTATGTCTCTTAGGCTACAGTCCCCCTCCTCCCTTCTCCTCAGCCTTCTCTGCATGTATTCTCCCCTCCTCTTGTTCACTTTGCTATCATATATTCAGCCCCCAAAGGAGATCAACAAATGCTGTTCCCTCTCCACATTACCACCTTTACCAATGCAACTGACACACTTACAAAACGACATATTACTTTATCGTACCAAGAGACCCATGGATTTTATCTAGACCAATATTTACTGACATTTGAGGATTTCTTATATTTCCCTTTTTTCTTTATTTTCCTTCCCTCTTTCCTTTATCTCCCCTTCTCTTACCTTGTTCTTTCCTTTTTCTTCCTTTTCACACATACTTGGGCCTCCAGTGTGGTATGGTTTCTATTTTTAGACTTAATCCAATTTTTTTTTCCTTTTTTCTTTTCATTTTTTCCCTTCCTTCTCTCCTTCCCTTTGCCTTCTTTCCTTCCCTTCTTCCCTCCACCACTTCCCTTTCCTTTCCCCTTTCTTCTCGCTCGTCTCTCTCTTCTCCCCTCTCCCTATCAATTCCCCTTCCACTACTTCTCTCCCCTTCCCTTTTCCCTTTCTTCGTCTATTGCATTAAACATTTTGTTCTATCTGAGTTAATGCCTGTGTATATATACATCAAAGAGTTTCTGAGAGAAAGTAGATTGGGCGATGCTAAGTCCTTTTTCCATTCTCATTTGGTAAGATAATTGGTTCTTCAGATTTAGCTTAAGGAATGGTTTACTACTTTTCCATGCACGTGCTCTCAGTATTTTCATGGCCACCATTTTTAAATGTAATAGGGCCAATTCTGGGGACCATTCAATATTAATGTTTGTTTGTTTTTTTCATCAAATCAAACGACCACTTCCATAGGGGTGCAACCATTTGGCATTTCCACCAAATGTGCAAGAACATTCCCTCCTCAGATCCACATATCCAGCATTTGGAGGACTGCTGGGGGTACATCCTTGCTAGTTTAGTAGGTACCCTATACCATTGGTTCATAACCTTAAAATGATTCTCAGCTAAATTTAAGCACCTAATCGTTTTGTTTACTTCTGACATGATTTGGACCAAGCAATTTTATTAGCTTATTTGTTTTTGCTATGATTTTAGGTAGCTGTTTCTGGGAAAATATTTTAGCTACTTCTTCGTAAATTGGGTTGCGGTCTCTACAAAGACTATTATTTAAGACATTCTTAATTCTAAGGTATGTAAATACCTCTTTTGATGAGTATTTTTCTAACAATTTTTCGAAATGTAAGAGGTTACTGTGTTCGTAGAAATCCCCAATTGGCAGGTCATGCAGGTTAGTCCATTTCTTTAAAGATGAGTTGTCCATATTAAATTCTAATGTTTTGAACCTACAAGGGGTTAACATCTTATTCTGGAGAAGCATTGCCCTTTTCATGACTTCCCACTCTTTTATTACTTGTCCTAGTATCATTATTTTTTCCATAATAATTTTGCTTTGGGATTGATTACTATTTATCCATAAATAGTACTCAAGGTCCTCATTGTATACCATCTCTTTTTCTATGGAATACCATGGTTATTTTTGTGTCTTCCATCAGATGGGGTAGAGAGTGCGACGGAGATGTAAGAGATATTAAAACCCAGAGGTTCTGTAACCCTACATTTTGTCATTATTTCTAATGTTAATGGCTAATGGCTCAATTGAGAGTAAAGAGAGGAAGAAAAATGGAGCTGGCACTCTGGATATGCACTGTGAAATATGTATTTAATGGCAAAAAATAATAAACCTGAATACAGCAATAAAGTGTAGTGGGGGAATCGCACTTGGCGCGTTTCGCGTGACTAGCACGCTTAATCATAAGTGACAAACAAATAAAAATGCACACTATTTAAATGTGTAACAACCAATCAATGAAAAGGTTAAACTTAATTGGATGACGTGAATACAAAAAACAGCTGTGATTATACACATGGTAAATCAGAACTTGAGTGCTTCAAAATAATTAGACTTATTTCACACACAAAACATAGGTAAATATACACTGTTAAAACAAATCCGAATGATAAACGATCAAAGGTGAAGAAGAAGGAAAAAGTGAGTAACAAATGTGATTGTGTAATAAAATTCTAATTATAATCAAAATGACAAATATATAAAGACACATATATCATAATATATAAAATTGATCAAATCAAACTCTAAATCTTCTATACATGATAGTGCATATTAAAAACATGATTCTAAATTTTGTGCTAATATATTGCATATGTCTCGAAGGAATCCATGCACACAAATACAAATAAAATTTATGATATAATTTTAAACGTTTTTCTGTATAACAATAGTAAATAGTTAAACAGTATATATATAAGATTGAAAGAAGCAGCAATAATATTGATTGTACATAAGCATGAGCAAAGACCTGGACCAACAGACCAATCCAAAAATATTAGTATAAAGAAGCAAACTCAGTCACAAAACCACTATATATTTGTAATAATGATTTATGGAGCACAGGGGTACCTATATTGAGTTATTCCTCCTGTACCCTTGAAAGAATCCCTCCAAAGCACAGGTTTATCAGAAAAAGTGTGCAATATCATATTCTGTGTTTAACCCCTTCGATCCTCTTGTGCCTAGGGTAAAAATCCAGAAAACCTCTCTCTGACAAAAATGTCTCCAGACGTCTCCTCCTCTCGGTCCCCTTTTAACTTTTTCTATCACTGAAGCTGTAAAACACTTCAAATTATTATTATTACAAAAGTGAAAATGTTTAGCCACTGGGGTACTTATCCTCTTTTTTATATCAGACAGATGTTCTCTGATACGACATTTTAGGTCCCGGACTGTGTGTCCCACATATTGGTGGCCGCACTTGCCACATGAGATGACATATATGACAAAGGAGGTACAACAATTCACATAATCTTTAAAATGATAAACTTTTCCAGTAGTATGTGAAACTATATGATCTTTTTTGGACACATATTTGCAGGTCATGCAAACATTGTGACCATAGGGATACGTTCCGATGGTTGTAAGTCAGGATGATGTTAAACCCCTACTTTTATTTGTGAAATGACTCAGGGACAAAATACTTTTTAGAGTTTTGGCTTTCCGATGTGTGGACTGTATCCCTGACTCCAAGACTTTCTGATATCCCATGTCTGCTCCCAATATGGGTAAATGTTTTTTGATAATATGTCTAATATTATTGTATTGTCGACTGTATTCAGTAACAAACATGGTTTTCTCCGTACAGTTTTTGAAGTGTCTAAATGTCCACGTCTGTTTCTGTGTTTTGTCTTGTGTCTGTTATCCCTCCTTTTGTTGTCATTCATATATTTATTTTGGTTTTGGTTTGCATTAATTTTTGTGTTGTGGCTATCCTGATCTTTAATTAGATCATCTCTGTTCTTATCCTTTACTAGGTTATATGCTCTGTCTAACATCCATTTAGGATAACCCCTAGTTAGTAATCTATCTCGAAGCTCCAATGATTTTTCTTTAAAGGTGTTCCTGTCTGAACAATTCCGTTTTAATGTAATGAATAAACCTACCGGTATGTTTCTAATGACTTGCTTGTAGTGACAACTTGGTGCATGGAGAACTGCATTCCCCGCACTTGGCTTTCTGTATGCCACCAAATCAATCCGATGTGTTGTAGTGTTCCCAATTAATGTAACATCTAAAAAATCAATACTTTCGACTGAAGTCTGCATGGAGAAGGCAAGATTCAATTGATTATCATTAACATATTGATAGAAACCTTGAAGTTCAATATCCGAACCCTACCAAATGAATAACAAATCGTCAATGTACCGCCCATACCAGGCAATACATTGACCAAATGGATTCACATGGTCATAAATCAACGCATTCTCCCATGCAAATATTCCCTATTGAAGACCAGCAGGTCATCTTGACTGTGCTCCCAACCGTAACCGGGCCCCAATAGGAGCATTAGGGCTGTTACAGAAGTGTCCCTAAGAGTGAGCCTCATTGACTATCAGGAAGCCACTGCAGTAGTTCCCATGAGCAAGCCTTATTGAAAATAAGCTGGGCAAACAAATCACGGAGTTCGAAGTTCCCCGCTGAAGGGCGGTGACCTCCAACCCATTTGGAAACCCCAAGTATAAAGTGTCATATTGGAAGGTCCGACAGAACCCGGCTTAAAAGGAATTTGCTGATGTGGGAAGAAAGACCGTAACAACCGCAAAACCGGAAATTTCTACCATCCACAACACAATTAACTTATTCAGAGGCAGGACACCTCTTTTGGAGTTATACTTTAATCTGTTTTATACACTTACCATTCTCGTTCTGGAGACTGAATCATCGCTGGTAAGATCGCTAAAATGTATTCTCTTGGTGTTACGCTACATACGGTTCTAGACATCTGCCCTTTGGCCTGAAGAAAGAAAAAATGCAAAATAGGAACAACCCAAACTCAGAGCCCTAGGCTTAATGGAATGACATTGAATATACCCATTTTAGGACTAAATATATGAAAATGGTCGTACAAACTGGTAGTATCAACGAGGAATAAAAACTATTACCTCCAGGGAAGGTTGAGCCTACAGTTAGTTGTTAACCACTATATAAGGGATGGAATAATTAGAATACTCCTAAAACATCAAATAATCTAAACAATACACTGTATCGTTGAGGTAACTTGAACTCACAACTTAAGCAATATTTTACACTAGTAAGCTAATTAAAATTTTGAATAACACATACACAAGGGTATAAAAGAAATTACTTGATTATTTATATTACGATTCCCTTAACGGAAGAGAAAGGAAAGGGAAAGGGGAAATCACAGTCTATTTAACAAGTTTAGGTAAAGTTTAAACTGATCTATACAAATTCACGGAAAGGATACATATATATGGAATTAGGTGAAGTTACACAATTTAGGTAAATTCCCTAACCAATAAGAAAAGAAAGGGAAACGGGAATACATCACAGTTTTATCAGATAAGTTAAGTTTACTAATGTCACAACCTGGGATAACAGGCCAGGGAGGAGCCTCGTTGCAGGGCAGGGTGTGGGGTCTGTCTGCACCCCACGATGCATAACTGGGAAGGACTGGTAGCTGTGCCTGGGACTAAGACAAGACTGGTAGCAGAGACTGGAACTGAGACAAGACTGGTAGCTGAGACTGGGACTGAGGCAGGACAAGTAACTGAGACTGGAACAAAGACAGGACAGGTAGCTACTGCAACAGGTTTGGAAACAGAACAGTGTTATTCACCTGAATGGTATTATACCCTATGGTTGAGCCTCAGGTAAATGACCACCCAGGACTTGTACACGGACTGCAACCGCACACTGAAGCAGAGATACACAGGGAGTACTGGACGAGAAGGATAGTCAGCAGGCCGGGTCATACACGAAACAGGAACAAGGTACAACATAGGAATTCAGAAGGCAAGGTCACTAGACAGGCAAAATGGTCGAGGCAGGCAGAAAACAGCAGAGTCAAAATCAAGCAGGAGTCAGAACCGAGAAATCAATAATCAATATATAAATGCTAGAGCTAGAACTAGAAACAAGGCACTATCACAGGCTGCAACCAAAGCAATGCAAAGGCACTGATTGCCATAAGCTGCAGGTTTAAATAGGGAAGGGCTGAGGATAACGAGGCAGCTGGCAACAGGAGTAGAATGGGTACACTACAATAGCGGCCACTAGAGGTATAAGACTAAACAGCCCAAACTCAGAATAACCGTGACAACTAATCATTGAACTATACACAAATACGGGCACAACATATACACTAAGTCATTAAACTTTAGTTAATGGACACAATAATAACACAATAATAGATACACCACACAATGAATCATATTATTATTATGATATAGTTTAACCACAAAACATGACACACCCAATTATGAAAGGTCAAGATTAATCACATGGAACTATAAAAATTTGGTATGAGTTCACAAAGTATGATACATTGGATTTTATTTATAGATGATAGGGTCTTATATAAACTCTAAAACAAACAATTAATAGAAGGTTTAAGTTTCCACTGAGTATATTACTCCATGAATTAAACGATAAAACCTCAGCGGTTATTCAAATGCTTTATGTGTTATCAGAATAAACTGTAAATTTTAGCCAAACTATAGGTAACCTTGAATTTTGAGCTTTCGGAATTTTAAGAAATATTTGTCAAGGAGAGATATTTAATTTATCAACAACAACATGTGGGCCTAAGAACAATGAGGTATGATATACATTTCTCTAATAGTTGCAGGTAATAAACCACTAATGTCAATTGAAAAGCAATCATAGCAAAGCCCCCGACGACTGTAACCTGATGGTCAGGACACACCTAGTAAATTTCCGTATAGGTGAGGAATGATGTTGTATTGTATTGTGATATGTGTTGTGAAGTATGTAAAGATGTGCAGATCCAGGGTTGAAGAGGTAAAACTGTCAAGAGGACGGGTGGAGGAGTTTAATACACTCTACAAAGCCAATATATGTCCTTGAAACTTACTTCAATTAATGCCCAGGGTTTAAATTCTCCCATGAAAAAGGGTCTCCTATACAAAATGTTGATACGAGAGGGTATAGACATATGTTACGTTCAAAAGAAATACTGGAAAGGTATAACAGATAACCTGTGGCGATTTTCCAAGTTTCCAGTAATTTTTACTGTTAACATGTCTGAGAAAAAAAAAGAGGTGTCGCAATAATAATTACTTCTGAAGTTAAGTTTGAACTAATGATGGAGGAGAGAGATAAAATCGGAAGATACTTAATAATAATATGCAAACTCAACAATGTTATGTACACTCTGGTTAATGTATATGCACCAAATGCGTTTACACAATCATTTTATGGGAAACATTTTGAGAAAGTGGACAAACTTAAAAAAGGTATACTGCTAATGGGAGGGGATATGAACATTATAGTTGATGATAAGTTTGACAGAAGTCCCTTGAGAAAAAAAAACTTTAAACTCTATTAGGACTAAAAGTAAAATTTATCAAGATATTTTGACTAATTACGATCTTTATGACATATGTCGTACAAACCATCCTCAAGCTAGGGACTACACCTTTTATTCGAGGGTCCATGGAATGTACTCTAAAATAGATTTTTTCTTAACTAATCCCTTTAATCTAAAGAAGATAGTAAACACGAAGATCGGCCAAATAACCTGGTCCGATCATGCGCCCATTAGTCTTGAAATTAAAAACAATTTGGAATATAAAACAAAACCTCAATGGAAGCTAAATCAAACATTGTTGCGTAAGGAAGACGATAAAAAACATCTTGGAGGCTTAAGACTTTATCACCATAAATAATAATGGTCAGGTTTCTGAACAGACACTACAGACCACTTTTAAATGTGTTACTCGCGGTTACTTAATACAATTCGGCGCTAGAAGGAAAAAAGGAAAAGGGGCTTCTCTGTCGGACAAATACATTGAACTAGCGAAATTAGAAAACAAAAACAAAAGATATCCCTCTTTAAAAAATGTTGAACCAATTAATAAACTACAGCAGGAGATAAGGGTAAGGCTTGAAGAACAGATTAGTAGTATGATATTGTCCTCTAATCAGCGATGGTACAACTGTAATGATAACGTTGGTAAAATGCTCTCAAGGAGATTTTAACATGGCAGTTTTGTCTCTTTCGATGCTGAAAAGGCATTTGGCAGGGTTAATTGGAGATATATGTTTGAGGTTTTGTCTTCCTTCGGTGTGGAGGGAATGTTTAAAGATATTCTCTATGTACTCGAACCCATGGCAAAAGTTCAGGGCAATTGGCACCCCAATTGGCAACCCTCCTTTACAATCTCACCATGGAACCATTGGCAGCATATATCAGACAAACGCAGTCTATCTCGGGGATAGATTTTGGAGGTCAACCACAAAATGTACTGCTCTATGTTGATGATGTTATATTAACTCTTTTTTGCCCTGAACATTCAGTAACCAGAGGTGTTATGATGTTATAACTATATTAAACTGTATAGAGAATCTGAGGATAGGGTTAAGATATGGAAGAAAATACAAATCTCCTGGATGGGTAAGATCAATTTGGTAAAGGCCTATTTTCTTCCCAAATTGAAATATTTGCTACGCACCATCCCATTGAGAGTTCCAAGAAGGATCCTTTCCACTTTTTATAGGTTGTTTGTGTCATATGTTTGGGAAAGTAAGAAACCCAGAATTCAATTTCACATCATGTCAAAAGCTATTTCTGATGGTGGTTTATCTTTCCCAAACCTATACCATATACATGACTGGATAATGATCTCACATTTTCTCCTATGGGGTAATAAGAAGTCAAGGAATAAAAGTTGGTATCAATATGAAAAGAAAATATGTGGCAGAATAGACCCTTTCCTTCTTTTCTGGCTGGATAAACAAAAATGTGGAACTTTAAATATTAAAAACCAGGTTATACACAATGTGTTATCGTCTATTGCCCCAATTAAAACTAAATTTTTTCTTGAATCACAAATAATTCCTCAGGCCTCCATCATTACTTTGAAACTCTATATAGACAACTTAAATTTAGATAATTGGCTAAAATCTGGGTTAGAAACAATTGGAGACCTATTTCAGGGTTCAAATGCATTATCCTTGAAAGATTTACAATTTAAATATAACCTTCCATCCAAGGAAATCTTTGCCTACATTCGAATCAAGGATTTTCTGAGGAATATCCAACTTAAATCACATTCTCCACTGGAGAAAATTATCTATGGTTCTCATCAAAAGAGTGGCCACAATTTCAAAGTGGGAAGGGGAACTGAATAAATCCTATTCTGTACAAACCTGGCCGAAAGCTGGTGAGTTGGTTAAAAAATCGATTCACTGCATTGCCCTACAAGAACTTTATATAAAAGTTTTACATAGATGGTACTGGGTTCCTTCAAGAATTGCCAAATATCAAATGAATACATCACCATTTTGCTGGAGATGCAATAAAGAAATAGGCGATATCAAACATATTTGGTGGGATTGTGAGAGACTGGATGAGGTACGCACCATTTTGGTTAAACTTTTCTCAGGCCTTCATCTAGACCTGGGTAATTTAAGTATAGAAAAGTTCCTGTTCCACTTTGAGCTATCTGGCCTGAATAACTGGCAACATATATTTTGTTGGCTACCAAGATGTGTATCTTAAGATACTGGAAGAAAGTAGAGGTTCCATCAGAAACAGAGATATGAGCTCAGATACACTACCAGTGCTCTATGGAAACACTGTTTTATATGAACAATATGTCTCTCCCCTCTTATTATAAAATGTGGAACCCCGTTATTTTATCAATAAGATCCCTTAATAGTTTTACCAATTCTACCCGATAAATCAACTTAATTTTTTATAAATCTGAATACTCCTACTATTAGATCAGTAATACAAATCAACCTGGGCAAAAGAGTTTGGCTCCCCACCCGTCCTCACATCCATCCTTGCAACTAACCCACAACAAGGTGTGGCTTTGGATTGTTGTTACCGTTGGCCCTGTTATCTGCACATCTATGAGATTTGTCCGGATGTATGTGTATATATTACCTACTTACATCAACCAGGAATATAACTCACAACTAACCGTCTGTTAAATAATAAATGGCATATTATGATGAATTTACCTGGAACTAAATGACATAATGCGGAGATATATTATGGGTAGTGCGAAAAGATAAATAACTTTTAAAATCAATTACTGATTAAAGTACATAACCCAAATTGCCTACCCACTTGATAGCAAGAAATCACCACTGCTTAGTGAAAAAACTAGCCTTTTAATAGAAAAATTGTACTTCTCGACTAAACTAGATACAGTGGGGCAAAAAAGTATTTAGTCAGCCACCAATTGTGCAAGTTCTCCCACTTAAAAAGATGAGAGAGGCCTGTAATTTTCATCATAGGTATACCTCAACTATGAGAGACAAAATAAGAAAAAAAAATCCAGAAAATCACATAGTCTGATTTTTCTAAAGAATTTATTTGCAAATTATGGTGGAAAATAAGTATTTGGTCAATAACAAAAGTTCATCTCAATACTTTGTTATATACCTGTTGTTAGCAATAACAGAGGTCAAATGTTTTCTGTAAGTCTTCACAGGGTTTTCACACACTGTTGCTTTTATTTTGGCACATTCCTCCATGCAGATATCCTCTAGATCAGTAATGTTGTGGGGCTGTCGCTGGGCAACATGGACTTTCAACTCCCTCCAAAGATTTTCTATGGGGTTGAGATCTGGAGACTGGCTAGGCCACTGCAGGACCTTGAAATGCTTCTTACGAAGCCACTCCTTTGTTGCCCTGGAGATGTGTTTGGGATCATTGTCATGCTGAAAGACCCATCCACGTTTCACTTAAAATCTCACAATACATTCATTCTTTCCTTTACACGGATCAGTCGTCCTGGTCCCTTTGCAAAAAAACATGATGTTTCCACCCCCATGCTTCACAGTAGGTATGATGTTCTTTGGATGTAACTCAACATTCTTTCTCTTCCAAGCACAACAAGTTGAGTTTTTACCAAAAAGTTCTACTTTGGTTTTATCTGACCATATGACTATTTCCCAATCTTCTTCTGGATCATCCAAATGCTCTCTAGCAAAATTTAGACAGGCCTGGACATGTACTGGCTTAAGCAGGGGGACACATCTGGCACTGCAGGATTTGAGTCCCTGGCGGCGTAGTGTGTTACTGATGGTAGCCTTTGTTACTTTGGTCCCAGCTCTCTGCAGGTCATTCACTATGTCGCCCCGTGTGGTTCTGGGATTTTGGATCACCGTTCTTGTGATCATTTTGACCCCACGGGGTGAGATCTTGTGTGGAGCTCCAGACCAAGGGAGAACATCAGTGGTCTTGTATGTCTTCCATTTTCTAATAATTGCTCCCACAGTTGATTTTTTCACACCAAGCTGCTTGCCTATTGCAGATTCAGGCTTCCCAGCCTGGTGCAGGTCTACAATTTTGTTTCTGGTGTCCTTCGACAGCTCTTTGGTCTTGGCCATAGTGGAGTTTGGAGTGTAACTGTTTGAGGTTGTGGACAGGTGTCTTTTATACTGATAACAAGTTCAAACAGGTGCCATTAATACAGGTAATGAGCGGAGGACAGAGGAGTCTCTTAAAGAAGAAGTTACAGGTCTGTGAGAGCCAGAAATCTTGCTTGTTTGTAGGTGACCAAATACTTATTTTACCGAGGAATTTACCAATTAATTCATTAAAAGTCCTACAATGTGATTTCCTGGATTCTTTCCCCCCATTCTGTCTCTCACAGTTGAAGTGGGAGAACTTGCACAATTGGTGGCTGACTAAATACTTTTTGTACACAAATTAAAAAAGTGAACCCAGAGCTGCAATCACAACTCTAGCAGCACTTAGGCAGTGTGTCCCTAAACCACACAAAAACAGACAATATATACAAATAAAGAACAATAAGTGCGCTTGGAGCAAACTGTGATAAAAAAATATATGTGATAAACACAATAAATATATATATATATATATATATATATATATATAACACCTTATAGGTGACAATGTGAAATAATATCCTGAGGAATCAGGAGGAAGCTTTGATCCCCCTCAAGGGGATGCACTCACAGGATGGCTGGATAATAGTTGCACTTCAAGGGTAAGATGTCGTTTTGTAGAATCCTGCTGTGGCTAATCTGCTTAGATTTTGGCTCAGGAACAGAAAAAAACAGATATCCAATTAGTGTGTAACATATACAGACTTTTAATAAAAAGAAGTATCTGCTTACATGGAAGTTTTCTCTGTCAAACGTAGTGGGCGCCACACAGCTGCAGGAGAAATCTTGTCCAGTAAGTATCAAAAAATAAAAGATGTGGAATAAAAATATACACAATATATGTACATAAAGAACAGCAGGGTGAGTCCAATCCGCACGGATACTTCTTTTTATTTAAAGTCTGTATATGTTACACACTAATTGGATATCTGTTGTTTCTGTTCCTGAGCCAAAATCTAAGCAGATTAGCCACAGCAGGATTCTACAAAACGACATCTTACCCTTGAAGTGCAACTATTATCCAGCCTAACAGCTACCAGCAATTAAAAGAAAGGCTGAAAAGGCTAACAGAGATCTAATTTTTTTTTTTTTATTAGTTGTTTTTTTTCCCCTCCCGCCCAACTTTTTCTATTTTGATTCCCCCTCCTCCCAAAATATTTGGATGTTTGACCTAACATATGCTAATTCAATATAAGCACTCTGTTAACCTCGCTCATCAGTTGACCACTTAAGGGCAATAAAAGGGGAGTCACTAGTGGACATTTTTTTGAGACTACCTCTCCTTGCAGAAATACATTGTTCCTTGAGTTAGGGGTCGGGGCCCTTTTTAAACAAGAGCTAGAAAAGGGATACCGACACCACATGGAGGATATTTATATACCAACCCCGCAGCAATAAGCAATAAGCTTAAAAGAGTGTATTTAAATATACATTGGGAGCAAAAAAAGGGGAGGAGGCAAACTATACACATTATACACTCCTATACATTCTTATAAAATATATACCATATTCCATTAACCCAGGGAAATAATTAGCCCACCTGTCCACTGGCTAAATAAGAGGAAGAAATCCATTTTGAATGCTGTGTAATTAAGGCCCAAGAATATAACCCTGTGTCAATATGGTAAATATGGGGAAGGAATTAATTACGTGAGAAACCTAAACCCCATTGGGATCTTTATGAGGAAAAGACTTACAGTATAAGGCGACGTTGCCAGAGGAAGAACGGAGAAGAATGGGTGGGAAAAAGAACCCTAAGTGAAAGGAAACCAAGAAGAAATAATGCCATCCAAGAGAACCACTGAAAATAAACAACCTAAAAAAAAGGGGAAAAAAAGATAAGAGGACAAAAAAACGCTTGTCCTTTTTTTTCACCCCATGCATTTCGAACAGAGCAGGAACGATTAGATCAAGACAATATGGGGGAGCTACTGAATGCTCAGGATCAAGAGACGTCCCATAACAGACACTATGAGCCAGATATACACAATCTAATTCAGGAAGATTTAATGGTGACATTAGAAAATAAGCTTGAAAAAAATTAAAACATAATGCAAGCCAACACCAACCAAATAAAAATAGAACTAATGAGTATGGCAAAAAGGATGAAGATTAATGAATATAAGATCAGCACCATAGAAAAGCAGACATCGGATCATCCTGTTCTATTTGATTTAAATAAAAGAAAAATAGAATCAGTGGAGCAAAAGATAGCTGATCTGGAGGATCGCTCCAGACTGAATAATTTGAGGTTTAGAGGCATACCTGAAGATGTGGATAAAGATAAACTGGAAGAATACTTAAATAATTATTTCCAGACATTGGGGCTGGAAAGCGACATGCATAATCAAATGTGGGAGAGATGTCATAGAACTCAACACCAGCAAACCTCGCAGTGGAACTACAGAGAGATGTTCTTATCTGCTGTACTACATACAGGATAGAACAGAAAATAATGAATGCACGAAGAAATGTAACACCCCCAGAACCATATCAGGATATAAAAATTCTAATGGACTTATCTTATCATACACGAGTGAAGAGAAGAGAATACGCACAATCAGCAGCCATATTAAGGAAAAATTAAATCAAATACAGATGGTCTCAACCAGGCACAGTCATAATCTTTTATGACTCACGCGCTCTACCTTTTGGTACTACTTAGAGCCTAGAAGAATCGATTAAGGGAAAGCAATTACAGTAGATTGATTGACATTGCTGCCTTCACATTCTTTGGGTCTTTTCTTGCCCCCTATTACCATTTTTATCCCCCCCCACTCTGGGGCACAAACTTGAAAGGGCAAGGGATAGGCATCCCACCAAGCAGAATGTGTATACTATCCAGATCTTGAAACTTGAAAGGTCCAAAATTAAGTTTTAAGGGGACCAGATCAATGGATCTGATTCCTGAATCTGTGGTTAAATATTCGTGATTCTTACTTTTTTTTTCTCTCTTCTTTCCTTTTTCCTCCTCTTCTTCTCTCTCTTTATCTGATGATCTTCTCTTCCCTTACCTTTGAGAAATTATGTAATTCTGGGTATGGTATATAACTTTTAGTTGCACAAACTAGTACTTAAGACACACTTAAAAATTATTATGGGTTAAGAGGGGGAAGGGGTTAAGAAAGGTAAAAATACATGTTACAAAATCGACAACACTTAGGAAAAAGCACTAATAGAAGGCCAATGGAAGACAATTGTAAAATGTGTTGTCGTGAAAGAGAAAACCTTTTATGAGTACAGTGTTGAGAGGTTAAGGAAATTTAATTATGACTTAAGATAAAGTAATCACATGGATAATATGGTTATTTAGAGGTATATATTATATATGTGGAAAAAATGAATCAAGAAAGAAGCACAGTTAAATATTATGGCTAAGGGACACTAAACGGAAGTAAATTGTAAATCTGATAGGTGAGGTACAGACAGGAAATGAATACTATGAGAGTTAGAAATAGGAGGAGTAATTAGAAGAAATGGGTATTAGATACGATAAAATTGTCAGTATTAAAGGGATTACACAACTATAAAAGAGCACAGAAGAGAATATTAGAGGAGGGAGGTGAGGGGAGAGGGGAAGAGGAGATTAAGGTTAAGAACCTTTTTGGTCATAAAGTAAGAAGGAATCCAGGACCAAATATATTCAGGACATGCACTAAGCAAGACAGATCTCAACAAAGGAGGGAGACAGAGAGTAGGTAAGGCAGAAAGAAGGAGGAAGATGGGGAATTCATGGGGGAAGGGGACTCAGTGGAACAAATACTTACACTGAATGGACAGTTTCCTAATATATGGTTTGATTTTAAGAAGTGTCCCAGAAAGAAGAATACTGGACATTTTGATTTCAAATATTGGTATTAATTGGGAAAATATTCATTTGTCCACGTCCCTTAAAACTGGGATTTGCAAATTCTAGTAGTGATGGTTTGTATTTGGGAGGTGAGGGGAGATAGAGATGTAGTAGCCTTAAACAGTCTAAAAAAAGAGTAAAAAATTAGCTGGAGAGAATTTGGGAATAGTAAAGAAGGAGGAAGATGTCAGTCAGTGAAGTGACCTCATGTATTTGTTTGATTTGGGTTGGTTCTTTCCTCCACCTGGAGCACTGATTTCATGTATAAAGTAATGGGCATTCCATATGGGACAAGTGGAGGAGCGAAGGGATGGCGGGAGATAATTCAGAATAAGAAACAGTGCTTTCACTCCAGCTCCAGATGCCATCCTATGGAGAGATGGCAATCAAATTCCGCAATGGTAAGGGGGACTTACTGTTGGAAAGGTGCAACCACACCAATAGGGGGTTTGCATATTTATGTTAAATGTTGTATTTATTTGGACTTTACTGAATAGGAGGACTTGGGGGGACTTGGGTTGGTGGTCTCAGAGGGGGAGGCACCAAGAAACATTAATTAGATTATAAGATTGGGGACCATGAATGTAAAAGGACTAAATTGACCATATAAAAGATCTATATTATTGCATCATCTAGGGAAGGAGCACATTGACATCTACTTCATCCAGGAGACCCACTGGAGAACTACAGATTTAGTTCAAATTAAGTCCCAAAAATATCCTCTATGTATAACAGCCTCCATGGAGAAGAAAAAAAAGAGGAGTTGCCATACTGTTTTCAAGAACTATTGATATAAAGATTAAACATGTTGAAACCGATCCAGAAGGCAGATTTATTATTATGGTGTCAGAGATAAATGGCAGTCTAATGACTCTGATAAATAGTTCTCCAGTGAGATATCTTAAAAAACTCGCTCTAAAAATTCAGAGGGTTAAACAGGGTCCTGATGTGTGGATGGGAGATTTTAACTGTGTCCCATAGCCCTTTAATGATAAATTAACACTTACTGGTAAAATAAATAACAGAAACGTCTTCTCGCAGGCAAAAAGGCTTCAAACTTTGTTAGATGAATACCAATTATATGACATATGGTGAATATTACATGTAGACAAGAAAGACTACACTTGTTTTTCTAAAACATACTGCCCTTACTCGCACATAGACTTAGTAGTGGGGGATGTCTTCTTTGTGTTGCAAGTTGAAAAATCCAAGATACACAAAATTAAGTAATCAGATCACAACATGGCAACAACCTACATAAAGGAGAAATCTATTAAAGAAGACAGAGGATATTGAGTATATTAAGACCACAACAGATCAATATTTTAGAGAAAACAACAATGGGCAGGTTACCAAATGCACACTATGGGGTGCCTAGAAGGCAGTAATATGTGGTAATTACATAAAATTAGGTGCTAGAGACAAGAAAAAGCAAGAGATGTGAATGACTGATCTCTATATTAAGTTATTCCAGTACAATAAAATAAATAAACAAACACCCTCTAGACACATTATAGACAAAATTGCGGACATTAACCCCTTCCCGACCTTATGACGAGTTAACTCGTCATAAGAGCCGCAGCGTTAGCGACCTTATGACGAGTTAACTCGTCATGCAGTCTAGCCGGCGGTGCGCTCCGTGGGCACCGCCAGCTAGTCTGCAACGGGTCCAGGACTAAGCCTCGCACCCGAGGCAAAGCTCCTGGACCCGATCGGTCAGTTTCCGGGCATGTGATCGCGGTGATTTAGTCATCACTACGATAACATGCAAATTTGATGGCAAAGTCAGTGTGTTCACACACTGACTTTGCCTCTAATTCACTCCCTGTGCTTCACATTCTTATAGTGAAGCACAGAGAGTGACCTGTAAGTAAAAATAAATTAATTACATACACATAGGTAAAAAAAAATAAAAATTAACCCTTTCATTGCTGATCACAGTTTTTAACTGTGATCAGTTTCCTTCCACTTTATGGCCTCATTTAGTTTTTTTTTTTTAACAGATTTTTTTATTTTTACAATTTATAAAGTTTTTTTGAATAAATAAAGGTAATTTAAATATATTTATTTAATAAAATTGAACCCCTGCATGCCTGTTGCATGATTTTTACTGATCTGACATCGCACTCTTCAGAGTTTTTTTCTGTCTTTTTTGTTATGGGGGGTTTGGGAACCAATATTTTTCTTTTTTATTAGTTAGTTAATTAGGGGGGATAAGTGGGTTAGTGTTGCACTAGTTATGTAGCTTATTATTGGGAAAATAATGGGGAAAAACTTTTTTTTCCTCAAAAATTTCCTCTTTTATATGTATTTTTTTATACTAAAATGTAAATAATTTTTATGTATAGGGTATCAAAAGAAAGCTCTAACTGTCCTCTAAAAAACAACATATAACTTGTATGGGTACGTTAAATGAGAGAGAGGAAATTTTTGTTTCAAAAAACGCTTATTAAAAATTGAAAAATGCTCTGGTCCTTGGCCCAGGAAAATCCCTGGTCCTTAAAGGGTTAAGGAAAAAATAAATAGGGCCCTCATAGATAAAGTAAATAGAAATGTAACCACCCTTTGAGCAAAATGGTATTATAGGTGGAAAAAAGCAGACCAGATGTTAACCAATCAGCTAAAACAGGAAAGAATAGCAAAAAATATAACTCAAATAATATACAAAGGGAAAACAATACTATGCCCAGCAGGAATTGGCCAAGCATTTAATGATTTTTACTGAAATCTCTATAACATACCGGAGAATAGATCAAAAATTTTGAGGCTAAGTCCTTCCCCAAGTCATTGCAAGATACATTGCGAAACCTGAATTCTTCCATTACTGAAGAGGAGATGCAAGATGGAATTAAAAAAATCTAATTGGCTACCATCAAGTGCCGGGGATGTCTACTTCAAGAAATGGGAGTACCCGGAGAGTGGCGGAGGCGGTATGACGCAGACGTAAGGCACGAGCACGTCTGAGAGGTGGAGTCCCAAATCCGGCGGGCGCAAGCTGTAGTGAGGAGATGGTCGGTGAACGGACCGAGGAAGCAAGCAAACACTCCATTTTCGGGGGTTCCCTCTTTAGATGAAAGGCTGTATAAGCCCAAAGAAACAAAAAGCTTCTTGCAGTAATCTGGACTTGGAGAATCACCAAGCGATCAGCATACCACTTACAGCTGCGTAGCTGCACGTTAAAACCGGGGAACCCTGTATGGTTAAAGCAAGCAGTGGACAAGCCTGCACTGGTCACGATAAGTACCTTTTTTTTATATATACTCTCCATTTTTTGTCCCCTTTTTGTGTTCCTTTGCTGTTTCCTCCTTCTCAGGACTCCAACACACGAAAACTTACAAAATGGGTTGTACAATCCCTCTCTAAGCATTACCAGTGGGCCTCACCCCCCCTCCCCTCCCACACACTTGCGAATAATAAAAGTCTAAATTAGAGGGCTAATCCCTTCCTTATTATGTGCAATAACAAATAAAGAGTCCACTAGAACACACTCTCTGAGACTCAAATTACTAAAAAAAAAAAAGGGAGAAAAGGAAAAACAAAGAAGAAAAACAGGAGAACCATAGCAAACATCAACTATAAAAGTGGATGTGAAAGAGAGGGGGGGAGATAAGGGTTAAGAGGCAGAAGGGAATAGGAGCACAGAAAAAGGGAGAGAAGGAAGTCTAAAGAAGAAAAGGAAAGGAGAAATTCAAATAAAAAGGCAAGAGAAGAGGAAAGATAGACAGCACAGAAGAACAGAGGAGAAAAGCTTAAAGATACAAATAACTTACCTAACAGCATGCAACTTATATTACATAAGTCCCCATTCCCTTTTATAAAGAAAAAGGTAGAGGGAAACAATGGCCAGCAAAAAACTGCAGGAAAAACAAGGGGACAAAATAAACTTGAGGAAGGAAAAGAAAAGAGAATTAAAAAATGACACCCCCCAAGAAAAAGGGGTATCTTTGTTTTTTTCTCCAGTACTAAAAGGGAATAGAGAAACAGATGACTCTATGATGGGACAGTCTCAGATGGAAGGTTCTCCCAGTAGTATCAAAAGCCAGGAAGGTCAATACATAACTGCGGAGTTTCTTAAGAACTGCCTAGATTCACATCTAGAAGCTATTAAGACCCAATTAATTTCCAACATTTGAAAATATATATATATATATATTTTTTCCCCTCCCTGCCCCGTCCTATACCAAAAATGATTGTAGTTAGATAGTAATGCACAGATAATTGTATATGCGACAATGGAGAGCATAATACTTAGATAGCACTACATATTATGAGTACTTATAAATTAATAAATGTTAAAGAATAAGAAACAAGCCACTTTAGAACCTGGCTATATAGGGTTGCACATGAATATCACATATTCACTAATATACTCAAAGGATAAAGAGAAGGAAACAAATAACTCACATTGAATGATAATTTTTATTTTTTTACACACATAAACTGAGTCTTAACACAATAATATAAGATAGACAAAAATTGTGAAATTCATTTAAGAAATCGATAACATGAGCTGCACTTGAATCTTACTTATTCACTAAAGTTGTAAAAATGTTTTAAAGAAGAAAACAAAGAAATCACAATGATTGCATATCAGGTTTTTTTTTTTTTTCTCTTCCCCTTTTACACCTAAGTTTATGATATCAACTGAAAGTGAGCCAGCCGGAGCCAAAAAAGGGACTCCACCATAAGCTCAATTTAGCTTAGAAGGTGCCAAGATCGGGCACAACAGAGCAAACAAGGAGAGGATTCTCTCTGATGCTGCTCTAAACTTGTCGAGGCCAGCGAGCAGGGCCTCTTGTATTGTGTATTTTTCTGTTGTCTATGTAAATGTGATGTCTGTGATTACCAGCGAGCACCCAGGCTCCACCCTAATATGGATAATACTTGATTATGGTTAAATTCGCCTCATTGAACACTCAAGGGCTGAATGTCCCACAGAAGAGATGGTCCATATATAATTACCTACATAAGGAAAGGGTACAGGTGACGATGATCCAGGAGACCCACTGGAGATTACAGGAGAAATTAAGATGGTGTGGAAGATGTTAAACAACAGTAATTCAGGCCTCAAGAGAACTAGAAAAAAGATGCGGGGTAGCCATCCTATTTGCAAATTCAGTTAAAGTAGAAACAAAATACCAAGAACTAGACAAAGAAGGGAGATACATAATCTTAGTATGCATGATTAATGATAGGTGGTACACCTTGATAAATGTGTACCTTCCCAGTATTCACACAGTGGGTCTCCTGAACCAAGTCCTGGAAAAAGCGGAAAGAGTGATGATGGGCAAAGTCATAATTGCGGGTGACTTTAAATGCGTACCAGATTCAGCACTAGACAGATTCAGCAAAGCAAAAGGCAATGGAGCGGATAATAGATCTACTAAAATATCTATGTCACTCAATCTTACCATGAGGAAACACGGGTTATACGACATATGGAGGGTAAATAATTACGATCTAAGGGATTATACATTTTTTTCCTGGCCCCACACCTCCTATTCGAGAATAGATCTGATTCTGGGAGGCGTAAGATTATTAGACAGAGTCCAAAAAGTATCCATAAAACCATGTATATGGTCCGATCACGATTTGGTGGTAATGGATCTAAAAGAAAAGCAAAATAGTCCCATTAGATCCACATGGCGGTTAGAAGATTCCCTTTTACAAAACAAAGAAAACAGAGATTACTTATTAAATATGTCTACTTGCTTTTTCAAAGAAAATACAGTGGAGGATATGGACCCAGTAACAATATGGTGCACCTACAAAGCAGTAATGCGAGGGCACTGCATAAAATTGAGAAGCATCGCAAAAAAGAAAGCTGGCCTACCTCTATCTAGGCTCAATATAGAATATTATAACGCAACAAAAGAAGCAAAAACTTATCCCACAATAGAAAATCTAAACGAAACCCAAAGGATCAGAGAACTAATTAAAACCAAAACCCTAGAGAAAATAAACAAAAATATGGAAACCCTTAAAGTCAAATTTTACTCTAAGAAAAACAAAGCAGACAAAATGATGTCGAACAAACTGAAAAAACAACGAGCAGAAAAAAGAATAGATAAATTAGTCTGTGGTAATGAGACTTACAGGGACCCTAAAGAAATAGGGAAAGTCTTTAGCGATTTTTTCAAGAAATTATATAACCTACCCACTGAGAATAAATTAGAAGAAATAAAAGAATATATTGCCAAATGCAATATCCCTACCGTTTCACCAACACAAATTGAATTAATAAATCAGGAAATAACAAAAGAAGAAATAGTAAAGAATATAGAAAAGCTAGCTAAGAACAAATCTCCGGGCCCAGATGGGTACACCAATGGGTTTTATAAAACTATGATAACTAGTCTGTCTGACCACCTAGCTAAAACATTCAACCAAGCTGCAAAAAAAGGATCTTTCCCTCGGGAGATGCTATGCGCCAATATTCTCCCAATTGTAAAACCAAACAAGGACCCGGCGGATGTAAAAAATTATAGACCTATATCCTTAATTAATGTAGACGTAAAATTGTATGCTTCCATCTTAGTAGACAGACTAAAACCCCTACTTTCAAATATAATACACAAAGATCAAATTGGTTTTATTCCAGGTCGAATGGCTAATAACAATGTCCGTAGATTAATAAACACTCTCGATTCTGCCGCCCAGGAAAAAAGACCCCTGCTGGCCCTGTCATTAGATGCTGAAAAGGCATTTGACAGGGTCAGCTGGGGTTTTATGAGCCAATCACTGGAGGCATTTGGGTTGAACGGGTGGATCCACTAGGCCATTATGTCTCGATACGATGCCCCATCTGCAAGAATTGTTGGCCCGGATATTTGTTCAGATTGGTTCCCCTTGTCAAACGGCACTCGACAAGGATGTCCATTATCACCCATATTGTACATTATCTCAATAAAATAATTAGCAATAAACATAAGAGATAATAATCTCATAGAGGGCTATAAAGCAGGGGGAGAAAACCTTAAAATTTCACTGTATGCAAACGACATTTTAATTACAGTTACTAATCCTGCCGAGTCTGTGGAAAATGTATTAAAAGAGATTAAGAGACACGGTCAAATCTCAAATTACAAGCTAAATCTGTCAAAAACAAAAGTACAGTTTAATAACACCCAAAAATGCGAGTCAGAAAAGGTTTGGAATAAATATAACTTTAATAATCCTAAAGAGTTTCAATATCTAGGGATTAAAATTCTAAAAAAACATGGATAGGATGGCAGAAGCCAACTTCATGCCCCTCTTAAAACAAATGAATAACAACTTTAAAAAATGTCGATCCTTGGAGATCTCTTGGTGGGGCAGAATTAATATCTTAATGGCCTATGTGTTACCTTCCTGGATTTACCTATTTCGTATGCTCCCACTCACTTTTTCAGACAGCTGGATAAAAATGATGCAATCAGCTTTCTCGAATTTCGTGTGGCGAGGAAAAAAACCCAGAATTAAAATGCAGACTATGACAAACCAAATTAAGAAAGGGGGTATGGGTTTTCCGCAAGTGTCGGAATATTATGAAGCCAGTGCAGTAATGCACATGGCACAAATACAGCTAGGTAGACTAACCAAAGAAGGCTGGTATACCATAGAACTAGAACAATGTGGTATAAAAGATCTACGCCAAATAATTCGGAGCTCCGAAAAAGGAGACTGGAAAAAAAGCATAGTGTTGAGACACATTGTACCGCTTTGGGAAAGAATTAAAAAGAAACTTGATCTAAGTAATAAATTAAGGAACTTTCAACATATCGAAACTATAGAATGGGAAATAGAAAACCTGTCCCTAAAAAGTTGGAAATCAAACCAAATCCTCCACCTAAGTAATCTGGTTGAGGAAGGAAAAATCATACCATTCCCTAAACTAGAAAAAACGTATAATCTAAGACCCAAATAATTGTTCACATACTTAAGAGTAAAGAACTTTATAACAACCAAGACTATGCTAGAAAAAGGTCACCTCTACCATCAGCTTAAACAGATATTCTGTAACAACTCAAACAGGAAAATGCTGTCAAAATGCGTAAACCTAATTAGAATAACAAAAAAATTAAGTATCCCGACAGCAAAAAAAGCATGGGAGAAAGATTTGAACCACTCAATTGATATAGCCGAGTAGTACCAAATTATGAATAAATGAACAAAGTGCCTCCTATTAATGGAAAATCAATATAAGATTTTATATAGGTGGTATATGACCCCTACAAAGCTACAAAAAATCTCTCCAACTAATAACGACCTTTGCTGGAGATGTAGGCAAGAAAGAGGGACGTACCTCCACATTTGGTGGAATTGTCACAAACTGGTTGACTATTGGAGCACGATCATAAAATTAGTAAACAAAGCAACCGAGCTCAGAATCCCTAAATCCCCTGAAGCAATACTTCTCCATATAAACTGGCCCACTATGAACAAAAATCAGATTACTCTAAAAACCCACTATCTAGTTGCCGCAAAAATGGTTTTAGCCAGAAACTGGAGGAGCGAAAAAACACCCCCACTAGGAGCATATAAAGCACAACTACTATTCCAGCTAAATATGGAAAAAGGATTAAGTAGAGCTAGCACTGTGGGGGACGAACATCCAAAGTGGGAAAAGTGGATTCAGGAGGCCCAAAAGATTCAGCACACCCTATAAATAACTGAAAAAAGAGACAGAAAGGGGAGAGGAAAGAGGGAAGGGGAAAGAGGGAATAAAGGAAAGGGATGGCGAAGAAGGAAGAAAAGGGAAAGAAAAGGAGAAAAAGAGAAGGTAGAAGGAAAGCAAGCGGGAAAGGGAAGGAAAAAGGAGAAGAGAGGGGAGGAAAAAAAAGGGGGAAAAAAAGGAAAAGAAAGGAAAAGGAGACTCCCCCATGAAGACAGCCCTGAGAAACCAATAGCAACAAAGGAAAATATCATAACTTAAAAAACCATAAGAGACAGGATGCAGGAAAGCTGGGTTGCTCGCTGGTAATAGGACCGTTCGGTCCAAGTTGATCAAAATTTGAAGACCCAGAACTCACTAGAACCAAAGAAGTACATTACTCATCCCATGGGAGAGATAATAATAGAATACTAGAAAGAAATGGGTCATAGAAAGAAAATGGAATCAATAAAGTAAATGATCATCGGTTTTATCTGTGTATTTATGTATGTCGATAATTGTTACATGTGAGTTAATGTTTATTGTATGTATTTTTGCATTTTCATAATAAAAAAATAAAAAAAAATAAAAAAAATTGGAGGAGGAGAGCATCAAGGGAACCCCCCAGCTGACCCTGTCATTGGATGCAGAGAAGGCAATCAACAGGGTCAGCATGGGGTATATGAATAGGGCGCTTAAGGCCTTCGGATTGACTCTAAGGATACATCAGGCAATAATGACCCTATACTCAAACCCAACAGGAAGAGTTGTGGGCTCAGGAGTGAAGTCAGAATGGTTTGGTTTGTCCAATGGCACCCATCAGGGCTGCCCACTATCCCCCCTCCTCTATGTCCTCACACTGGAGCCATTGGCAAGAGACATAAGATCATGTGAGGAGGTGGTGGGATGCGGAAGAAAGGGGAATCAAAAAATTAGGTTGTATGCAGATGACATCTTAATCACCATCGAAAAGCCAGAGGAATCACCTAAGACACTTATGCCTATCATGGAAAAATATAGTAGCCTTTCTAACTATAAGCTACACCCCAGTAAAAACCTGGTTTTAGGTATGAACTTGGGAACTCATGAAATAGAGAAACATGGATTTAGATGGACCAGGGACCACTTTACATACAGTAGTGGACATAATTATCGCGCCAGTGTTTAACTAAAGTATTGTAGCCTTTTACCAGTAATACATTTTTTTTAAACAATAACAGTTTTGTGAGTGTGGACAGATTCCAGCCTAAAGATGCAACTGACTCCGGAAGTCAAGGCTGTATTGTGCGCACTACACAACGAAGGTCTGTCATCCCGGCAGATTGCTGACAGGATTCAAGCACACTGGTCCACGGTGAGTTGCTGGCAGAAGAGGTCTGCTCAGACGGGCAATATGTAGCAGAGGAAAGGTCAAGGGAGGAGAAGGTGCATGACCGCTTCAAAAGACAGGCTGCTGTTATGGCTCTGCCTGTCCGATCGCTGGCTCACGTCACCGCAACAGAACGGCAAGGAGAGGGTTGTGCCAGGCAGGGCTCAAAGCACGGCGCCCCCACAAGAAACCCTTGGTGATGGTAACCGCTAGAGCCAAGCGTCTAAGGTGGCCGAGAGCCCACAGGGCCTGGACACTGGACATGTGGTAGAAGGTCATCTTCTCAGACGAAAGTAAGTTCAACATTCACGGGACGGATGTCATAGCCTAAGTCAGGAGACGCAGGGGTGAAGATCTCTTACCAAGCTGCACAGTCTCCACCATCAAGTTACCGGTGTCTCAAATGATATGGGGCTGCATGAGCACAAGGGGCACAGGAGACTTGCACATGGTAGATGGAACTGTCGATGTCAAGTCGTATGTACGGATTTTATCCCGATCACTGATGCCCACCATCGGGATGTTGTTTTGGCAACCAGAGGACTGCATCTTCCAGCACAATTTGGCTCACTGCCACCGTGCTAGAAAGGTGAGACAGTACTTGGAGCACAAAGGCGCGTGCCTGCTCGATTGGCCCCCCAATAGTCCTGATTTGAACCCGATCGGGAATGTTTGGAGAACGGTCAGACTTGCAGACACAAGCCGAGGACCCAGCAAGAGCTCCAAGACACCTTGTTCCGGGTGTGGCAGAACGAACTGCCTCTGGACTTGATCGGCCGTCTGATTAGGTCCATGCCCGATCGATGCCGGGCTGTCATAGCT
>CM069857.1:132796190-132896190 GCA_036172795.1 Pelodytes ibericus | reverse complement strand
CAGAGTACACCATGTGATGTAAAAGTAGATCTTAATTATGAAAATACAGATATGCTTGCAGTTTTTACATTTTTGGCTATTGCCAAATAATGTTATTATGTAATACTAAATATATTTGTATGTTTTTTGACAATTTTTTGACAATAAAGAAAAAAAATTATATAAATTAAGCAAATACTTATAGTCAGGATATATTAACTAGATGTAAAATATTATCTTTGTAGTCTAGCTAGGCAAATAACCATGAAATTAATAAATTTAACAGTTTATATGAAACTATATAAAAAATACTAAATAAAACTAATTATCTGTAATTTAACACATTGCAAATCTGAAATACAAGTTTATTTAACACCAGCCTTTGGAATGAATGTGCATTCGGAATTTAAAATAAAATACTAATTGAGCAGTAAAAAACACAATTTTATCAGTTAGCAAAAACTATTGTGAGCAGGTTTGTATAGCAGAAAAAATAGGTTATGCATTGTGCAAAAGGGTATATGACAGAGGAATGTGTGTGATCAGTACTTTCTTATCAAGGACATGATCAACACAATTTAATGCAGAATAGTCCAAAAAGGCCAAATAAAAAGGATGAAAAACTCCACACAGCCACAAGTGTACTACCAGTCACTAGAGTTGAGGTGACACCTGGATGTTCGGGTTCGGCCGAACTTCGGGAAAAAGTCCGGGTTCAGTCTCGAACTTGACCCCGAACTTGACCCCGAACCCGAACCCCGTTGAAGTCAATGGGGACCCGAACTTTTGGGCACTAAAATGCCTCTAAAAAAGTCCTGGAAAGGACTAGAGGGCTGCAAAAGGAAGTAAAATGTGGTTAAGAGTAGGACAAGTGCCCTGCAAACAAATATGGATAGGGAAATAATTTCAAATAACATAAAATACATACAAATTAAAAATACAGCTGAGCCATAAAATAGCACTAGATGGAATCTTTGATTTTAGCTTTGGAAGAACATAAATCTAAATCTAAAGCATGGCTGCCAAGAGGATCAACAGAATTATCCATTTGAGAGAGGGTTGGAGTGCAGGGTATTCTCTTTCAGTTTATACTAAGTGACCCATAGGTTGAGGAGGCGGTGACTATGGCGGTGTAGGTAGAGGCGGCGCTGGAGGAGGAGGAAGTAGCCAGAATTTTTCAAAGAGCGCTGTAAGCACAGTATATGACGGTTCTATTTGACTCTCAGATATGAAGTGCACCGCAGGACGCGAATGTACTATTTACCACCCAAACTATTAGAATTTTTCAAAGTGAGCTGTAAGCACAGTATGTGACGGTTCTATTTGACTCTCAGATGTAATACATGTAATTCTATTGCTATTCTATAAACCGAAATAGAGTCCCCATTCATACGAATAGGTCAATTAAGCTATTCGTATGAATGGGGACTCTGTTTCGGTTTATAGAAAGTCAATAGCATTACATGTATTCCATGAACCGAAAGTCTATAAACCGAAAGAAATTCGGTTTATAGACTTTCGGTTTACAGAATAGCAATAGCATTACATGTATTCCATCAACCGAAAGTCTATAAACCGAATGTCTTTCGGTTTATAGACTTTCAGTTTATGGAATACATGTAATGCTATTGGCTTTCTATAAACCGAAATAGAGTCCCAATTCATAAGAATTTTTTATGAATGGGGACTCTATTTCGGTTTATAGAAAGCCAATAGCATTACATACAATGTAATTGCCGAACCCCGAACTCCAACACGAACATACAGTGGAATGTCCGTGTTCGGGTCCGGGGTCCAAAAACCGTAATGTTAGGTATGAACCCGAACAGTGCGGTTCGGGTTCGCTCAACACTACCAGTCACCTTTATTACACATTTCATATGTGTTTCATAAGAGTTTGCATTAAGTTTGCTTAAGTGGCTATGCTAGAGAGTAATCATTGCAAATGAACACCAATAATAGTCTGTCAGGCAAAAAAAATGTGTTTCATGTCTTTGTCAAGTTTGTCTATTCTCAGCAAACACATTATATTATATCTTTAGTTAGTTGCTTGAACCTTTAATCCCCTCCTTTTACTAATGATGCATACTTTGAAAATGTTGTAAGAAACATATTCAAAGGAACAGTATAATTACTAATCAACTTCCTTCACCACCTGTGTGCTGCAAAAATTGATCCCACAACATTGTTTATATTTTCAGATTCTATTGATTTTTTTCACATATTTCTTGTATATAAATTATTTTCACATATTTTTCACACTATGACAAATAATGCTGTTGGCTCAGCATTTAAAAAAAATATTAATAAACGTATGTATATTAACAATAAGATGTTTTCTAAGGGAAGAGGAAATTCAAGTACTGGATTGTATTGGAGATGGCTTGCAAAGTCATTTATTAGTGATTCACACCACAGAAGCAACTTCACAATGGAATTTTAATGATATGAATTACCTCCCTTTTGATAGACCACTCCTTTAACTGTTGCATCCGTTTGATACCTGATGTTTTATGTAGCATAGTAAGAAGTCCATTACTCCTGCCAACAGGTGTCACTAGGGAGTGAGTGATGACCCTTTGTTCCACAGGTAAATATTGGAGGGGGAGGAGATACTGGACTTTTACTGGTATGGGGGGTGAAGGAGACACAACACATGTGGAGGGACCAGGAAACAGCATGGTCAGACTAATGGAGTTCTCTGAAACAATATCTAGTTAAAAGTAAACCTTTCATCTTGGGTTTAGTATAAGTGCCAAGAAGCTAGGGTTAACAAGCTAAGGTTTAGTTTAATGACTAGTATTGTAGCTAAAAGTAGAAAGTAACTGCTGCAGAACCTCTTTCAAAATCATCCATATTGACCTGGAATCAAAAGCCATTTTGGACAACGCCACGTGTTTTGCTGAACGTCTCTGAAGTTAAGTACACATGTTATCTAATTAATACAATGCTATATAGAATATAACTGTTGTATGTTTGTAACTTTGTGATATTCTTTTAGATATATTGTTTTTGCCGCCAGAGGTACAAACAAAGTGTATTATATATATTACAACATCTTTTGGTATTCATCTTAATTTATCTGTATTCTCAAATCAAATAAATTTATTGTTGTACTATAAGTCCTGTTTGTATAAATAAATATTTATTAATTATTTTATTAATTATTATTAATTACTTTATTAATAAATATTTAGCATAATTTAGCATACAGCAGGCGACGACCGCAACAAATGACATAGTCAGCAGGATACAGTAAAAATTATTAAAGTGGATACCATGTTTTTACTGTGCATAAAGTTACAGATTTGTGTATTTAAGCTCTAGTGAATTGAGCCTGCTTGTATTTGTTTCTTTATTTATAGAGTCTCCAGCAATCTGATGATGAGTATGTCTCTTTTTTGAAGATGAGAATGAACTGGACAGGCAACATGCCCATGCTGTCAATATTCAGTAGCAGAAAAGGAGACTACCCTGTGACCAAAATAGAGAGCATGGCTTGAGAGCTGGTGAATGTGATGAAATGAAGGTAGTGGTAAAGAATTACTCACAAACTGAGCTCATGGAGCTAGATAAGATACATACAACTGGGTGAAAATGTGGCTGAGTGGTTACTAAGAATGTATGATGCAGGAGCTGACCGTGTGTTGTTGAATGCATGGGAAGCCATAAGAATGGGGAAACTGACAATGCATGTGAAGCTCATGCAGGTATTGCAGAGGGTGAGAGAGGTTAGGGATACTTTTTCATTGTTAGACATGGTTCACCATGTTTTTTTACTAGTTTAACCATCACTCTCAGATATTGAGCCAACAGCCCCCTGGAAAACAATGAAAGATAAATCATGTAAGGGTTATGGGATTAAAACCAATGGTAAAATATACCATGTGACCTCCTTATTAGCAGAGACTGAAGAGTTGAACACGGAAAGCAAACAGAAAGGGGTATGAACAAGGGGTGAAGGAACTGAAGAGAAGACTGTTCCAGTTACAGCAGCTCCATCCATTGATGTAGTCCCCACAAGCCAGATGTCAGAGGTTAATAATTTGAAACAGGACAGTACAGAAACTGTTAGTGAGGAGTATTTGTTTTCATGCTTCCCTAGTAAACACCAGGTAAGGGAACATGTATAACCTGTTGATTTTTCTTCCTTAACCATGCCAGTTTGCCATTTGCAGAACCGACTGCCTGGAGGACAGAAGAGAGATAGATATTCAACCCACTGTCAGCTCTATTAAAACGTTTGTCTTGATTGTTTCAAGAGTCCGATGACTCTTGGTTGACTGCTGACTATCGGGAGGTGGATACAGTAGTGTCATCACTGAGAACTGCAGTTCTGAGTACAGTCAATTCAGATGAAGGTAGTGCATCAAAACAGTAGACTTGAGTGTGCCTACAAACTCCGGTATGTCTACTGACAGAAGAGACATTCCCTGAGTTGATTGACCCATGTGACAAGCCTGGACAGATATCAGTGTGCAGAGAAATAAACAGCCTACCTGAGCACAATGCAAGAACAATAACAGTGGTGGAGATGAAGATACAGACAGAGAAGAATTATCAAGCAAGTTTCCAGTGGCAGAGAACAAAGGGATTCCACCTGAAGAGGTTGCCACACCAAGTAGCCCTAACGAAAAAGATGGGCAGACATGGTATTGAATTGTGAAGGCCAAAGAACTAGAGGTGGACTGAATTACTGCATTTTTGAGAAAACTATCCAGAAGAGTTGTTGCTTGTAGTCCAGCAAGAAGACATTGTTAAAAGAGTTCACAGAAGAACCAAAGCATTCGGACAGTAGCGATTGTGTTGTCGGGCTACCACAAAGCAAATAGTGGTCCCTAACCTATCACCCTAAAGTCTCTTGGTTGATAGAGTGGTGCAAAGAGTTTTCAGGATAGCACATTCGAGTACTGTTCCCAGTAGTGTTATATTGAGGGTGGGAATGGGTTTGCAGCCATTATTCCCTTTTACAGCATTGCCCACAAAAGATTCTAGTGTGGGATATTTGGTTACATAAGATGTTGGTATATGAATACAATTTCAGGGATTGTGAGTGTTTGTTTGTGACTGAAGTGAAATGTAAACTTAATGTTTGCTTTGTGAAAGGGGAAAGGTGGATACAAACGAGGATGGAGTAACACCATATTAGTAGGATGTTTTTAATGGAGATTACCAGGCAGAGAGAAGGAAATGTACTTGTGCATGATTTGTTGAGCAGTGATAGGTGTGATGCTTCACCTTGTTTAATTTTTCTCTCCAATAGAGTGGCAGCCATTTTAAGAGGTCCTGGATTTTTGAAGAAACTTCAAGCAGCAGGGGATTTGGAGTTACAATTCCAGTGACTTTATTAAAATTGATATCTTGAGAGGATCAAGATGGAGGAGTGCCTCATGTGGGGAGGATTTAGTCGGACATTCTTTGGGGATGATTGCTGAGTGTTATGTTTGTCTTTTAATTTGTTTTTATATGTTTGTGTCCAAGATATCAATGCAAAATGAATGCCATGGTTGGGGGATTATCTTCTGAGAGATACATTTATAGATATTGTCGCTATATGATGTAAATCAAGAGGTGGATTGTATTGGAGATGGCTTGCAAAGTCATTTGTTAGTGATTCACGTCACAGAAGCAACTTCATGAGGGTATTTTAATGATATGAAGTACCTCCCTTTAGATAGACCACTCCTTTAACTGTTGCATCCATTTTATACTTGATGTTCTATGTAGCATTGTAAGAAGTGCATTACTCCTGACAACAGGTTCCACTAGGGAGTGAGTGATGACCCTTTGTTCCACCAGCTAAATCTTGGAGGGGTGAGGAGAGACTGGACATTTGCTGGTAAGGAGAGACAACAAATGTGGAAGGACCAGGAAACAGCATGGTCAGACTAATGGAGTTCTCTGAAACTATAATTATATCAATAATGAGCATTTTCACATAATTCTTCCATCATTAATCATTATTAAGCAGTCAAAGCTCTTACCAAATACAACACTTTTACAATACAAATGTACAATACAACATTACACTACTACAAACATGGTATTACACTTGCACTACCACGGGGGGAAGGGATGAGATGAGACCGCAAAAACGATATTCTTCTCATTTTACAATATAACTTCCGAGTCCATTAACAATACGCTCTACTATTTTTATACACTCTGGAATTACGTTGGGCTCTGCCGCTTACCCACCCTACACCTTGTTCCATAGAGAGCTGGAATAGGACATAGAAACATAGAATGTGTTCACAGATAAGAACCATTCAGTCCATCTAGTGTGCCCAGTTTTAGAAATAGTTTTATGAGTCCCCCGTTCCCTATCTTATATCTATGATAGACTTGTGCTATCCCGCGCATGCTTCACTGTGCTTACCTCTACCACTTCTACTGGCAGGGTATTGCATACATCCACTACCCTCTCAGTAAAGTAATACTGCCTAATATTACTTTTAAATCTTTTCTCCTCTAATTGAAGACTATGTCCTCTAGTTGTGGTAGTTTTTCTTCTTTTAAATATACTCTCCTCCATTACTGTGCTGATTCCCTTTATGTACACTGAACAAAATTAAAAGCGCAAGACTTTTGTTTTTGCCCCCTGTTGCGGTCGTGGCCTGCTGTATGCTAAATAATTATTAATGAAATAATTAATAAATATTTATTTAGACAAACAAGACTAACAGTACAACAATAAATTTATTTGATTCGACAATACAGATGAATTATATAAAGATGAATACCAAAAGACGTTGTGATATATATAATATACTTTATTTATACCTCTGGCGGTAAAAACAATATATCTAAAAGGATATCACAAACAAAGTTACAAACATACAACTGTTATATTCTATATAGCATTGTATTAATTAGATATAACGTGTACTTAACTTCAGAGAGGTTCAGCAAGGCACATGGCTGTGTCCAAAATGGCTCTTGATTCCAGGTCGATAAAGGAATGATTTTGAAGGAGGTTCTGCAGCAGTTACTTTCTACTTTTAGTTACAATACTAGGCATTACACTAAACCCTAGCTTCTTGGCACTTAAACTTAGCCCAAGATGAAAGCTTTACTTTTAACTAGAAATAGTTTCAGAGCTCTTCCTTCTGACCATGTTGTTTCTTTCTGGCCATTCCACATGTGTTTCCTCTCCTCCCCCCACACAGCTATTGTCCAGTATCACCTCCCCCCCTCCAGGATTTACCTGGTGGAACAAAGAGTCATCACTCACTCCCATCACTCACTCCCTAGTGACACCTGTTGGTAGGAGTAATGCACTTCTTACAATGCTACATAGATAGGGTATCAAATGGATGCCATAGTCAGAGGAGGGGTCTATCTAAAGGGAGGTACTTCATATCATTAATATACACTGATGAAGTTGCTTCTGTGACGTGAATCACTAATAAATGACTTTGCAAGCCATATCCAATACAATCCACCTCTTGATTCACATCATATAGCGACAATATCTATAAATGTATCTCTCCAGAAGATAATCCCCCAACTATGGCACTCATTTCACAGTGATACCTTGGACACACACACATATAAAGACAAATAAAAAGACAATATAACCCTCAACAATAATCCCCACAGAATGTCCAACTGAATCCTCCCCACACGAGGCACTCCTCTATCTTGATCCTGTCAAGACATCAATTTCAATAAAGTCACTGGAAGTGTAACTCCATATCCCCTGCTGCTTGAAGTTTCTTCCACAATAGAAAATCAGGATCTCTTAAAATGGCTGCCAATCTATTGGAGAGAAAAATGAAACAAGGTGAAGCATCACACTTATCATTGCACTACAAATCATGCACAATAGTAAATTTCCTGTCTGCATAGTAACCGCCATTAAAAACATCCTACTAATATGGTGTTACCCCTGCTCTATACTCATTTGGATGATGATCCTCTTTCACAAAGCAAACAGTGTTACATGTATTACATCAACCACACATTTCACATCAGTCACAAACACACACTCACAATCCCTGAAATCGGTTTCATATACCAACATCCTATGTAACCCAATTTGCCACACTAGAATCTTTGGCAATGCTGTACAAGGGAATAATGGCTGCAAACCCATCCCCACCCACAATCTATCACTACTGGGGACAGTACTCGAATGTGCTCTCCTGAAAACTCTTTGCACCACTCCTAGAGGCTTTAGGGTGATAGGCTAGGAACCACAATATGCTTAGTGGTAGTCCAATAACACAAGCGCTACTGTCCATAGATAACAAGTTCTTGTCTTTGGTTCTTCCATGAATTCTTTTAACATTGTCTTCTTGCTGGACTAAAAACAACAACTCTTCTGGATAGTTCTCAAAATTACAGTAATTCAGTCCACCTCTAGGTCTTCTGCCTTCACAGTTCAACTGCCAAGTCTGCCCATCTTTTTCTTTAGGGCTACTTGGTGTGGCCAGCTCTTAATGACAGGTGGAATCAGCTTCTCATCATTTTTCACTCCTCTTCTGCGACTCATTTTGCAGGTTTGCATCTGCAGGAGAATTACAATGTACTCTGTCACTGGCAATCTTGCTTGATGTTTCTTCTTTGTCTGTATCTTTGTAGTCCACCACTGTATTGTTCTTGCACTGTGCTCAGGCAGGCAGTTCATTTCTGGACACTGATGTCTGTCCGGGCCTGTCACATGGGTCAATCAGTGCAGGTAGTGTCTCTTTGGTCTTTAGACATACTGGAGTCTTTGGGATACAATGACTCACATCCCTGTCGACTGTCTTGATGCACTACCTGGATGTATATGATTTCTTCTCCCAGGCAAAGCTAGCTTGTTAGTTCATCTCTGGTGCAAGGAGAATTAAAGAGAGGCCATTCCTAATTCAATCCCAGCTTGCCACGTGTATGCCTGTTTACCCTTCATCTGCATTGACTGTACTGGGAACCGCAGTGCTCACTGATGGCACTACCAAGTCAGCAGCCAACCCAGAGTCATCTGACACTTAAAACAGGCAAGACAAACGTGTTAATAGAGCTGTAAGTGGGTTGAATATCTATCTCTGTTCTGTCCTCCAGGCTGTCGATTCTGCACATGGCAAACCGGCATTGCTGAGGAAGAAACATCACCAGATTTTACATGTTCCCTTAAGTGCTGTTTACTAGGGAAGCACGAAAACAAATACTCCTCACTAACATTTTCCGTACTGTCCTGTTTTAAATTATTAACCCCTGACATCTGGCTTGTGGGCACTATATCAATAGATGGAGCTGATATAATGGGAATGGTTTTCTCTTTGTTTCCTGTCCCCCTTCTCCATACCCCATTCTGTTGCCTATCATTATCCCTCCTCACACCAGCCTGTTGGCAGCGGTCTCCAGTGGATAATAATTGGGAGGCCATATCCCTGTTAGTCTGTTTACCAGGGTATGGGGACCTAATTTTCCCTCCATCTCCACCATTTGCTAGGAGTGGCTTTTCAATGGGTACACTTCTTTGTTGGTTCAAATGTGGCTTTGTCAGGGATCCATTATTACTACAAGGGTTGTAAGCAACTGTATGTACCTGCCTAGGCCTGTTCACTACTGCCTTCCACATATTAAACATCTCTGCAGTAGGAATACCATTTATCTCATCTCTAGGTATACCCGCCTTCAACAAGTCATTCCACATTTGACCTTCTAGTCAGCCTTGTCTGATTCCCCTCTGACTTTTGCTCTGCAAACTCCACTCCAGCCTTTCCTGCTGTACAAATATTCTTATTCTGTTTGGTTTCAGTATTTAATGCTTCAATCTCTGCTAATAAGGAGGTCACGTGGTGTATTTAACCATTGTTTTTAATCCCATAGAGCAGAGATAACAGGGGAAATCTCAGATCTAGCGGTGCTGTCTTTAGAAGCCTTGACCGCATGCTATCTGTAAAATCATCCATACCAGGCCCTTCCCAATTATCCTTGGTCAATCCTGCAACACAACCCATAATCCTTACATGATTTATGGCATCTTTCATTGTTACCCAGGGGGCTGTCGGCTCAATATCTGAGTGTGATGGGTAAACTAGTAACACAGCATTGCGAACCATGTCAAACAATGAAAAGGTCCCCCTAATCTCTCTCACCCTCTGCAATACAAGCATGAGCTTCACATGCATTGTCAGCTTCCCCATACTTATGGCTTCCCTTGCATTCAACAGCACATGGTCAGCTCCTGCATCATACATTCGTAGCAACCACTCTCACACATTTTCACCCACTTGTTGCATATGTATCTTAGCTAGCTCCATCAGCTCAGTTTGTGAGTAACTCTTTATCACTTCCTTCATCGCATCACATGCGCCAGCTCTCAAACCATGCTCTCTATGTTGGTCACAGGGTAGTCTCCTTTTCTGCTGTTGAATAATGACGGGTAGGGCTTGTTGCCTGTCCAGTTCATTATCATCTTCAGAAAAGGAGACATATTCATCATCAGATTGCTTAAGAGTCTCTGTAGGATCCCATTTGGGGTCTGCAACCATGGCTCGCACATTGCTTACAGGCACTGGCTTTCTACATCTCTGTGACCTCCTGCGGTTTATCTTGCTCACCACTAGCTCAGTACATTTATCTTCTAGGGCAGTCACATGGCATGCATTGCTACGCATACATTCCTTGGTCAAAACTAGGGAATCTTTCACTTCCTGCAACTCTTTCTTAAGTGCTTCATTTTTCTGCACCTCACGGCTGAGGGCCTGCACAATTATCCACCCTGTGGTGGCAGCAGCTTTACGCTCTCTCTTTGAGTAAACCCCTAGGTCTAATCGTAATGCTTGCGCACCAAGCTCAGTACCAGCGTCAGGATATACTGGAGCTGCATATTTTATTAATTCCTCAGCAATCGGTTTCCAACCAGCAAATTCTGCCCATACAGGAATTGCCCCATATTTTGATCTTTCCTGCCCTGCTACAGCTGGTGATTTCTGTTTGATTGTTTTAAACATTTTTACACATTATTACTAACAAGGTCTATGCACTAAACACTGTACTGTAATACAAAAATAAACAAACAAACACAAGCAAGGTCTATTCACTAGAGCTTAAATACACAAGCACATGGGTTTAGAGCTCTAGAGCTTAAATACACAAATCTGTAACTTTATGCAAAGTGTACAGTAAAAACGGTATTCACTTTAATAATTGTTACTGTATCCTGCCGACTACGCCAATTGTTGCGGTCGTGGCCTGCTGTATGCTAAATAATTATTAATGAAATAATTAATAAATATTTATTTAGACAAACAAGACTAACAGTACAACAATAAATTTATTTGATTCGAGAATACAGATGAATTATATAAAGATGAATACCAAAAGACGTTGTGATATATATAATATACTTTATTTATACCTCTGGCGGTAAAAACAATATATCTAAAAGGATATCACAAACAAAGTTACAAACATACAACTGTTATATTCTATATAGCATTGTATTAATTAGATATAACGTGTACTTAACTTCAGAGAGGTTCAGCAAGGCACATGGCTGTGTCCAAAATGGCTCTTGATTCCAGGTCGATAAAGGAATGATTTTGAAGGAGGTTCTGCAGCAGTTACTTTCTACTTTTAGTTACAATACTAGGCATTACACTAAACCCTAGCTTCTTGGCACTTAAACTTAGCCCAAGATGAAAGCTTTACTTTTAACTAGAAATAGTTTCAGAGCTCTTCCTTCTGACCATGTTGTTTCTTTCTGGCCATTCCACATGTGTTTCCTCTCCTCCCCCCACACAGCTATTTCCAGTATCACCTCCCCCCCTCCAGGATTTACCTGGTGGAACAAAGAGTCATCACTCACTCCCATCACTCACTCCTTAGTGACACCTGTTGGTAGGAGTAATGCACTTCTTACAATGCTACATAGATAGGGTATCAAATGGATGCCATAGTCAGAGGAGGGGTCTATCTAAAGGGAGGTACTTCATATCATTAATATACACTTATGAAGTTGCTTCTGTGACGTGAATCACTAATAAATGACTTTGCAAGCCATATCCAATACACCCCCATTTTTCATGAGCTGAACTGAAAGATCTAAGACTATATACAGAAAATGCCTGTTTCTCTCAAAAATCTGTCTAAATCTTTGTTAGTGAACACTTCTCCATTGCTGAGATAATCTATCCACCTCACAGGTGTGCCATATCAAGATGCTGATTAGACAGCCTGATCAATGCAATGGTGTGCCTTAGGCTGACCACAATAAAAGGCCAGTTTTATCACACAGCACAATGCCACAGATGTTGCAAGTTTTGAGGGAGCGTGCAATTGGCATGCTTACTGCAGGAATGTCCACCAGAGCTGTTGCCTGTGAATTAAAAGTTCATTTCTCTACCATAAGCCATCTCCAAAGGCGTTTCAGAGAATTTGGCAGTATATCCAACCAAACTCACCTGTGAGGTGGATGGATTATTTTGGCAAAGGAGAAATGCTCACTAACACACATTTAGACAGATTTGCAAACAATATTTGAAATAAATAGGCCTTTTGTGTACATAGAAAAAGTCTTAGATTATTGAGTTCAGCTCATGAAAAATGGGGGTAAAAATAAAATTGTTGTGTTCAGTGTATTTAAATGTTTCTATGATTAAGTAAGTTTTATCCTTCAACCTATGAACCAGTTTAGTAGCCCTTTTCTGAACTTTTTCCAAAGTATAAATATCCTTTTGGAGATATGGTCTTCAGTATTGCGTACAATACTCCAAGTGAGGTCTCACCAGTGCTCTGTAAAATGGCATGAGCACTTCCCTCTTTCTACTGCTAATACCTCTCCCTATGCAACCAAGCATTTCCTGCTGCTCTATTACATTGCCTACCTACCTTTAAGTCCTCTGAAATTATTACTACTAAAACCCTTTCCTCAGATGTTGAGGTTAGGACTATATAAAAAAATTCTATAGTCTGCTTTTGCATAATCTTGCACTTATCCAAAACTCTGACCATTTTTCTTGTTTAGCTAAATCATTTGTCATTTGACTTATCCCATCAACCCTGCTGCAAATCTTTGTATCATCAGCAAAAAGACATACCTTACCAACAAGACCTTCTGCAATATCACTAATAAAAATATTAGAGACAATGGGTTCAAGTACTGATCCCTGAGGTACCCCACTAGTAACAAGACCGTGCATTGGAGATACTCCATTGACTACAAATCTCTGTTGCCTGTCACTCAGCCATTGTCTAATCCATTCAACATTACTGAAATCCAAATCAAAGATTGCAGGTTACTAATAAACCTACTCCCTCTCCTGCTGGTCCTACCCCAGTTTTTAGCGATTCTTAGTTTTGTTGCCTAATAAAGATGTATGGTCAACATATACTGTATATCTGACATGTTAGGCCAGTTCAGATGACACCACGAGATCTGAAGGCTATTACATGTTTACATTACCTAATTTGACAGGTTTATTAAAAACTGCTGTCCATGTGACCTTAATTTGAACGCATCCCCACCATATGTGCAGGTAGACTCCCACCTTACTTTCACAGCGCCAACATATATTACTTTTCCCTGAGGTTAACCTTGCAATCCTGGAGGGTTTTAGATACCAAAAACTTGCCATTTTGAATTGATTTTCCAAAATAGTGAAGCAGTGTATTGCATTGTTAATCCCTTTTATGTCCATCAGCCATTCTTCTTGGGATATTTCTATCCCCAGAATCTTCTTCCACTTTTTCCTAGCTTCAATATATCTGCTATATCTCAATCCTAATAGTATTTGGGCATTTTTCATAACCTGCATTACAGTTTATTACCGTATCGCAATATGTTTGTCAGCATATTCATTATTTTCCTGTCTCCCTGGAACAAGGATGTCTCTAAATAATGTTTTACCCTTAAATATACAAAAATCTCCCTGTTCGATAATGCAAACTCTCGGGGACAGCTGGGGAAATGATTTCATTTTGTTTCTTATTATTAATCTTCCAATACTGTCTACTCCTTTCTCCTTCCGACCTCTCAATGACAGGTCCATTACATTAGCCTCAATAATCTAAATTTTTAAAGAGTCAGTTATCCTATTGTGTATCCCCTTTTTTTTTCTTAATCTGTCCGCATACTGTCAGCAAGTTTTTAACCCCTTGGCGACACAGGACGGACTAGGTCCGTCCTGTGTGCCGAGGCGTTAGTGACACAGGACGGACCTGCTTCCTGTGCTCTCTGGCTGTCACACGATTGCCTCTTCACAGAGGCAATCAGTGACTGCCAGGCACACTGACAGGCAGTGGGGATGTTCTGCTGAACATCCCCACTGACTGGTCAGATCAATATTAACCCTATATTGATCTGACCAGTTATGATCTGTCTCCCTCTCCTCACATTTTTTTTAGTGAGGGAGAGAGACAGATCAAAGTTCTAAAAGTAAGTAAAAGTAAAAAAAAACAATAAACACACAACACACAAATAATAAAACAATAAAAAAAAATTATTAAAGCAATTCCCTGCGTTTAACCCCTTCCCTGCCACTGATCTTGCATAAGCAGTGATCGTGCACATCAGCGCATTTATTTTTGCTGTTTGTGCATTTTTTAGGGGTTAATTTGTTTTGTACTGTAATTTATTACAGTACTAAAAAGGCTCTTCTAAGAGTTATTAACCCCTTCTTTGCCGTCGATCACTGCTTACGCAATGATATTGACGCCAAAGCAATTTTTATCTGTCTGCATATTTTTTTTTTTTATTTTTTTTTTTACACATACCCGCTAGCGGATTACATGTAAAGTAAAAATATTTGAGATTTTTTTTTTTAAGCTGCCTGAGTGCATAGTGATCAGTAACAGCAAATTAGTGCCAAAGGCGGTTTGGTGATTTCTCAATTAAGCTCACCATTCGCCCTGGTCAGATCAAAATTGGTCGGATCAATATTCACAAATATTGATCTGCCTCCCTCTCCTCACTTACATTTTTGTGACGGAAAGAGACAGATCAGTATTAGTGATATAAAATAACATTTTATAAAATTGGCAGGTTTTATGAAAGTCTTTCACTGTGTATTAACCCCTTCCCTGCCATTCATCACTGTGTAAGCAGTAATCTTGCACAGCAACAGTATGTTTTGCTGTCTGCACTGTTTTATGGATTAATTTCTTTGTACTGTAATATATTACAGTACTAGATAGGCTCTTCTAAGAGCTATTAACCCCTTCTTTGCTCGAGATCACTGCTTACGCACTGATTCTGAGGCCGCGGACTCAGGGTTCGATTTTGACCCTATTCAGCTTTCTGATACATCATCTAGCGATGTATCGGTGGCTGCTGAGCCCTTGCCACAAGTAGTGATGGGGGTCTACCGATAAAAAAATATATGGTTTGGTGGCGGTAAATTACATTGGCTGGCTTCAAAGATATATCCCATAAAGGACACGGACGCAGGTTGACTACATGTCAAAATTCCAGGTTGGAATTGCGCACCCCCTAAATGTGGAATTTTAGACCCAATACAAACCAACAAACCTATGCATGGGGGGTATCCCTGTACTCAGGAGATGTTGCTGAACACATATTGAGGTGTTGGTTGGCAGTGGCAAATACCAGAATCTGAAAATTCCTGCCTGAACTACAATGTGTAAGGGGAAAAAATGGCATCCCAACCCTTTGACATAGGTTGGTGGTAGAATTAGCACTTGGAAAGTGTTAAAATACCACAATTTTAAATACCCTAGGATGTCTAGTTTTCCAAAATATATTGTTTTATGGGGTAAAATACTTTGACAGGCTTCAAAAGTGTCCCAAATGGAACATGGGCGCAGGCTGACTACATGTCAAAATTCCAAGTTGGAAATGCACCCCCCCTAAACGTGGCCTTTTAGCCCCCAAATAATCTAACTAACCTACACATGGGTGGTATCCCTGTACTCAGGAGATGTTGCTGAACACATATTAAGGTGTTGTTTGGTACTGACACATAATAGGATCTGTGAATTCATGCCCAATGTACAATGAATGTGAAAAACAAATTACTATCCATAACATTGACATAGGCTGGTGGTAGAATTAGTGCATGAAAAGTGTTAAAATACTACCATTTGAAATACCCTAGGGTGTCTAGTTTTTAAAAATATATGGTTTTGTGGGATAGAATACACTTTTTGGCTTCAAAAATTTCCCAAATGGGACATGGGCGCAGGTTTTCTGCACGTCAGAATTCCAAGTTGGAAAACCAAAAAGCGCACCTCTCAAATGTGGCCTTTTAACCCCCAAATAACCTAACCAACCTATACATGGGGGGTATCCCTGTACTCAGGAGATGTTGCTGAACACATATTGAGGTGCTGTTTGGCACTGACATATAACAGGATCTGTGAATTCATGCCCAAAGTACAATGTATGTGAAAAAAAATTACTACCCAAAACATTGACATAGGCTGGTAGTATAATTAGTGCATGGAACGTGTTAAAATACTACCATTTGAAATACCCTAGGGTGTCTAGTTTAAAAAAATATATGGTTTTGTGGGGTAGAATACACTTTCTGGCTTCAAAAATGTCCCAAATGGGACATGGGCACAAGTTTTCTGCATGTCAGAATTCCAAGTTGGAAAACCAAAATGCGCACCCCCTAAATGTGGCCTTTTACACATGTTTAAGAAGCACTTGGTTATACAATGCTTCAAACTCGGTAGATTGTTCTTTTGAAACTGGTTAGCTCTGCTAAGCAACAAGAGTAACATAAAGTTAAATTAGAACTGCAGTAAAATTAACCCTAACAGTATCTTGAGTTAAACCAAATGCCTTCCCCAGTAAATATAATACATACAAATATATTAAAACTAACTTCCCCAAAGCTAAAAACAGTCTTAGAGAACTCCTGCTAGCAGAATGACTGAGAATTTTAACATTTTTCATAATTAGTGTTGAAAAATTCAGGATTGTATAAAAGATGGAGAGGATTATATTATGCTTTATCCGTCTTCATTCTCCCAATAGAAGCAAAACAAATGTAAAGAAAACTTTAACTAAAACAAGACAAAACACACTTGCTATACATTTAGAATATCTTCTGACCAGTCACCCACATAGTTCCATTACAAATTCTCTGAACACTCTTCTCCTCTTTCTTCATCATCAAACCATCTAGAAAATTATATGAAGTCCAACTGAAAAATGTAACCAATTTATATAATCCATAACATTTTTTTCATCTAGAATCTTCACTTATGTTCCAATTTTATGGCAAGACAGGAGGCTTCGTATTTGCATAACTTTCTTTACTGTTAACCTCCAGCAGCAAAACAGTTAACAGTTTTCATGAGAAAAAAACAACCAATCAGAACACAGTAGGATAGCATATAAGGCCATAACCAATCTCTTCACTTCCTCTTTCTTTGCTGCTTGACCTCCAGGTGAGCTCAATCCTTATTTATTGCTATAACGATTTATGTTTAAATTTATATTTATATATTATATTTCCCCTTTTTTAAAAAAACTATATCTATCCGTTGTCTATTATTAATGACTTCATTTTCAACTATTTATTTTCTTTCATTTAACATCGTCATAATTTATATGGGTTTTCTCTAATCTAAAATTTACCTCACGGGCGGGTCGCGGCATTGCTACCCTTAGTTGTTACCATCCGTTCCCGCCTGTCTCTTCTTTGGGCGCTCGCGCTTAAAAAAAAAACGCGCGAGCACCCGAGGCTTCTCCTTCAGTCAGGCCTATCGGCCTTTTAGCGCGAACTGACGGTCGCGGTAGTTTTTCTCCTTAGGCCCCATATCGGAGCTTCACTCACGCACGCGTGACCGCGTGTTTCTATTTTCGGCACCTCCTTTACTCAAGCGCATACATACATGTCGGGTGACCCCCGCTCAGCCATATCGATTTGATTAGGGTGACCCCCTACAACTAGAACGGGTGACCCCCGTTTATGCATGCCTACATACATGTCGGGTGACCCACGCTCAGCCATACCGATTTAATTAGGGTGACCCCCTACATCTAGAACGGGTGACCCCCGCTAATGCATGCCTGCAACCACGACGAGTGACCCACGCTCACGCAAATCTAACTGATTAGGGTGACCCCCTACAGTTATAACGGGTGACCCCCGTTTATACAGGCATCCACACACACTTGAAATGCTTGATATTCATATGCTTCATATCATTGCATACAACGAGTCTGTTTACTCGTTTCAGAAATCAAGTGTCAATTATGAGTGAAAACCAACACCCCGATAATGCCATGCCAGCGGGACTCCAAGACTGGCTCAGTACTGCCCTAGCGGCTTCCCTCCCATCGGCACTGGCTGCCTTACAAGATGCTCAACGGCCCTCTCGTTCCACAGCAAGGGAGACGACTTCGGACTCGGAGGAATCCCATCATCCTGTACTCGGTGATGGTATTCGGAAACGTCCATGGTCCGATGCTCCGACCGACAAGGGAAAGACTCCCCTAAAGAAACACAGGAGCACCTCTCTGCAATCACTACCCAGCGTATCTCCAACGGCGGAACAACGTGGTACCATCCACGAATTCCAGATCCTAGACGAGTACCGTGCTGATCATTCAAAACCAGGCACTTCAAGGTCACGCTCCCCTGACCATTTGCCCACGGAACTGCTCAAAAGATCGGAAGTCGATCCAGACCTACCGGTGGAGATACTTGATTCATCGGGTTTCCCCTTCTTCGATCCGCGCACTCTACGACACCCTCGATCAGCAGAGTGGTCTCCACCACAGCACATTGCGGATTTCCTTCATTACTGGCTGAGACGTCCTTTGGAAAAAGAGGTACGCCAAAAATTACGGGCGGAATGTCCTCGCCCAACCCTTCCCGACAAAGTGTCTGCAACCCCAGACTTTGATCCTACCTTTGTCACTTTTATGATGAGAAATGGGAAGGATCCACGCAAAGGTTTGGAACAGGGGCTCAGATCTACTCAAGACAAGCTACTGGACATATCGGGACCATTGACACAACTCTTCCTCATGGCTGATGAGGCCCTCACTGAAGGATCACAGATAGATCCCCATTTAGCCCGAGAATGGGCTCAAAGGGCCCTGTGTCTGTTGGGGAACGCCAATACAGCCTTATCCTCTGAACGACGGAAGGCGGCCCTCCTTAAGCTTGACAACAAGATGGCGGAGTTGGCATCCAAGGAATTAGGACCAGAAGCCAAGGGTCTGCTCTTCGGAGATAAATTCCTGAAGAGCCTCAGCCAGCACGTAAATGTTTTTACGTCTTTAAACAAAGCTCAGTTCTCTCTGAGGCGGGTCTTCCAACACAGAGAACGTTTTTCACATACAGCTGGTCGGCAGAGGGGCCGTGCCACCAGCAGGGCAGCCTTCACTGGCTCGAGGCCCCGTCTTCCGCAGACATCTTCCTACCGTTTCCCTACCAGGACCACCTACCGCACCCCCTACTACCGAGGACACTCGCGCAGCAGAGGATCATCCTCCTACAGGACTAAGTTTCCACCAGGTAAGACTGAACCCTCTATTACCCCATTTACCAGTTGCGGGCAGACTCAGGCATTTCGGCCACCAGTGGGCCCTTATAACACAAGACCCATGGGTTCTCCATACAGTAAATGGTTTTCTAATAGATTTCTTTTCCCCACCACTTCAACTCGTACCTCCGCGCCCTATCCATATGTCGCGAAAAGACCTCTCTTTAGTTCACGAGGAACTATCGTCGCTACGGGACAAGAATGCCATAGAACGCGCAGTCGGGGACCCTTGCTTCGTAAGCAATATGTTTTTGGTCCGCAAGAAATCCGGCGAGTTCCGTCCGGTAATCAATCTTCGATCCCTCAACCAATGCGTGACTTACCAGCACTTCAAAATGGAGGGCATCCATCTCCTCCGCGATCTCCTACGGGAAAACGATTGGTTTTCTCGTCTGGACCTGAAAGACGCCTACCTGACGGTACCCGTCCATCGGGATCACAGGCGTTTCCTACAATTCTTCTGGAGAAAGGAGTTATGGCAGTTCACATGCCTACCTTTCGGGCTCAGTTCGGCCCCATGGTGCTTCACAAAACTCTTGAAACCAGTGATGGAACACTTACGCGCCAGGGGTATCCGGTCCATCGTCTATCTAGACGACATCCTCATCATGGCACCAGACAGTTATTCCCTACTCGAGGCCACATTGCGCACGGCACATCTACTACAGGATCTTGGGTTCATCATCAATATGGAGAAATCGGTACTCCACCCCACGCAATCGATCCAATTTCTAGGTTTTACGGTGGATTCTGTGGCGGCGGTCCTCAAACTCCCACAGTCAAAGATCACCACCATTCGGAAAGCTATCCGACGCTTTTTACGGCTTCCTCGAGTTTCCATTCGAGATCTCGCTCGCATTATTGGACTCCTGTCTGCTTCCATACAGGCAATATTCCCGGGTCCGTTGCACTACCGAGCCATGCAGAGATTAAAAACCCATCACCTTCGCGCCGCAGGCTCCTACGACCATTTTTTTCCCTCTTACGGACGAAGTTCGTCTAGAATTGCAATGGTGGCTAACCCACATGTCTGCATGGAACGGTCGTGCCATTTTCGGCTGCCTCCCAGACTTCATCCTGGAATCGGACGCCAGCCTTCTTGGTTGGGGCGCAACTTCCGGGAACGAAACCACAGGCGGTGTCTGGACCCCGGAGGAGAAGGGGCTCCACATAAATTGTCTAGAACTAATTGCGGGTTCCTTCGCAATACGCAGTTTTACGAAAAACACCACACATTGCGCGCTGGTCCTTCGAATGGACAATGTATCGGCCGTACGTTACATCAACTGCTTGGGAGGGTCCCGTTCCAAGATGTTGACGGAATTGACGAAGGACCTGTACCAGTATTGTCTGGAACACCACCTATCCATACGGGCAGAGTACCTTCCCGGGAAGGACAATACGGTAGCAGATTGGTTCTCCAGACATTGGAGGGACACCAGCGACTGGCAACTTCAACCTCGAGTATTTTACGATCTGGATCGTCTCAGGGGTCCCCTACACCTGGACTTATTCGCATCCAGGACGAATCGCCAAACGCCAATGTTCTTCAGCTGGATGCCAGATCCCCTATCCCTAGCGGTGGATGCCTTCCTCCAAACATGGCCTCCTACGGGGGCCTACGCCTTTCCTCCTTTCGCCATGATTCTTCGCACCCTGCATCTCCTGAGGCGCCAACGCGTTACGGTTCTTCTCATATCTCCTCTTTGGAGGACACAACCTTGGTTCCCCCTTCTCTTGGAACACTCTTGTGCGGATCCTCTCCTCCTCCCGGTGTCTCCGAATCTTTTGTCCGATCCCCAAGGGAATCCCCATCCTTTACTCCTACAGGATCGCCTCCAATTGGTGGCCTGGTTGGTTTCAGGGGTTCCTGGGATATGTCTGGACTATCGACAACAGCTCGGGACCTCCTTTGGGAATCCTGGGCACCAGGTACTAGAAAGTCCTACCTTCAAGCATGGGGATCTTGGAATAGCTGGTGTTTGGGACAATACCTTAATCCCTTTACTGCCCCTTTAGTGGCCATCTTGAATTTCCTGGCGTCTCTTTTCGATCAGGGTAAATCTTACCGTACTATCAACATCGTTCGCTCAGCTATCTCGGCCGCTCACATTCCCATCCAGGGTACCAATGTCGGGAGGGATCCCACGATTTGTCATCTCTTGCGCGGAATTAGGTCAGCCAGACCCCCAACCTCGAAATATTCAGGTTATTGGGATGTGGCCAAGGTCTTATCGTTTTTGGAACAATGGCCGGATAACGATACTCTATCCCTTCGCCAACTGTCGGCTAAAGTGGCCTTACTCCTTTGCTTGGTATCCTTCAGGCGAGTCTCGGACGTTAGAGCTTTTGATGCAAACTCATTCTCTTTTTCTCCTGAAGGCGTAGTGGTTGTACTCTCACGTAGAACCAAGTCACATTCTACCTCAGTCTTCTACCCTTACTTTCCAGATCGCCCTAAACTTTGTGTTGCCCGCTGTGTTTGCAGCTATCTGGCTTCCACGACAGTTTTCCGTTCGTCTCCCCGGGATCAACTATTAATTTCCTATGTACGTCCGTTTCGACCCGTATCGGTTCCTACCATATCTCGATGGATCAAATGGGTCTTACGTCTCGCGGGCATCGATGGATCGTTCGGGGCGCATTCGGTTCGAGGGGCAGCGGCTTCTGCAGCCTTAGAGTGCGGGGGATCCTTGTCTGATGTCCTGGCGGCTGCAGACTGGTCTAGGGAATCGACTTTCCGGACCTTTTATTTCCGTCCACGATCTCATGCGGGTTCCTCGTTGTTAAGTCAGCGTTAAAAGAGCAAATACGAAGCCTCCTGTCTTGCCATAAAATTAGGGATTATTCTAGCCTTGGTGCAGAATTAATCTAAATTTTATTAAAGACAGGAGGCGAGTATTTCCCACCCTTCTTGCTTCTGGGCTTCTGCACTACTAACCCTCCCTCAAATACTCTATCTAACTATGTTTTATCCATAACTCATATACTGTTGTGTTTGGTTAGTCTGGATTAAAAGTTTATAAGGATAATCTTAAGTATCTTAACTGGAATATTGTTATATGATGACACTGCAGTAAAGAACACATTACTCTCACGATGTTTCTCTTTTTTAGCTTGATCGGTTCCGGCATCTGTCGCAAAGGACCACAGCTGGCCTGGTTTCGTTTTGATTTGGATTCGTTCTGTTCTTCCATCAGGCTATGATTCATCTTCCGGATCGACGCATCAAAGAAAGAGGAAGTGAAGAGATTGGTTATGGTCTTATATGCTATCCTACTGTGTTCTGATTGGTTGTTTTTTTCTCATGAAAACTGTTAACTGTTTTGCTGCTGGAGGTTAACAGTAAAGAAAGTTATGCAAATACTCGCCTCCTGTCTTTAATAAAATTTAGATTAATTCTGCACCAAGGCTAGAATAATCCCTAATTCTTCTTTTCTGTATTATTAAGGGTGGGTTCTCATATGAGTGGGATAACATTCACCTTAGGGTGTTGAATACAATCTTGAACTTTTATACACTAATTCAGAAAAATCTCTGAATTTTATCTGTAGACCAGAGGCTCATTTTGTGCTAGTTTTAAGCATATTATATTTATTTACATGTTGAATTGGCTTGAAATAAAACTTAAAAGTAGATGGACCAGTCAGTGGATTTAAGAATATCATGCAACCCACCATTAATGGAATTTGCTTTGGAAGGTTAGACAAAAGTATTGGGATACACCACTTAATTATCTAATTTAGGTGTTTCAATTAGAACCATTGCCACAGGTGTTTAAAATCAAGCACCTAGACAGGAGTCTGGATTTACAAATATTGATGAAAAAAATGTGTTGTGCTGAAAAACTAAATCAAGAGTGGCACTGTGATAGCATACCACCTTTGCAATAAGTCAGTATGTGAAATTTGATGCTTGCTAGATATTCCACATTATTGGTAAGTAGAAACATGTAGTAATAGTGGCTGAACCCAAATAGTAATAGTGGCTGACTCCAAAGCTGAAGATTTACACATTTACACTGGCATTAATATCATTACAAAACCTGTGCAGTGGGAGATTCATTTAATGGGTTTCCATGGCTGAGCAGCTGCTTTCAAACCTCACATAACCAAGTACAGTGCCAAGTGTTGGATCAAGTGTTGTAAAGCAAGCTACCACTGGATTTTGGTGTTGTAGACATGTGTTCAGTCTACATGTGGCACTCTGATGGGTGAGTCTGGGTTCCGTGGATGCCAATTGAACATTACCTGCCAGACTGCATAATGGTATGGGGTGTTTTTTAGGTGTTAAGCTAGGTATTAAGTCCATAAAAAAAGGTTGCACAAATTTAACAGAAAAATAGTGTACGACGCCACTATAATTATATAACAAATATATTAAACTGTGCTGCTCACTACTCTGTAGGAGATCACCTCTTATTCCTACAAATACTAGAAAAGAGAAAAAAGAAAACGAGAGGAGCGCAACCAATATACACAAATGTGCAATAGTGATAATAAGTATATGAAAAAGACAAGTGATAAATGTATGTTGTGATATATTAAATAAAAAATAAATAAATTAAAGTAAAAAAGGATCTATAAAATAATTTATTTTATTGTGATAGAAATATTTCTCAAAAAATATACTTATGACTTTAAAAATTCTGGATACTTGATTGCAGCTCTCACACAATGGCAGTTGTTCAGTGCATAAAAAGAGACAAAGGGGAAAAAATAGTGCTTTCTGTATTTAAAAAACAATCTGGGTAATATGGATAGTGGGTATTGTACTCACAAATTCAAGAGCAGAAATTACTGCTCTATATTTAGGTATGAGAGGAGGTTCCCAAAGGTGGTAAGGGCTTCAACTCTTCAAAGTTTGCTTGTATAGATAGTTTACTTGCCCAAACAAATTCGTGGCATTCACGTAAAAAAGAGGAATAATTTCGTAGTGAAGTACAGTAAACACTATTTCTTTAATATAAACAGGGGGCCTCCTCTCGGTGCCTCACTTAAATCCACATTGTAACGGACACACGTCCTCTCTGCAGCTCTGTGATTGGCTCATTATCGTGCATATAAAATCCATGTTGTAGCTCCATATTAACGTTCTTTTAAAACTTACAAATTGCTACTCAAATTAAAAAACATGCATAGCTAGTTGTTTTAGACTGATAAAGATGATTATTGTGCAAATACATTTTTATAAATGATGTGTAAAAGACGGAGCACGTCAGTGATTACATCAATATGAACCAACAAATGCATAAAGCAGCTCTTACAGAAATATACCTTATAAATACAATAAAACATTAAAATATAAAGAGAATATTATCCACGATGACCAAAAAAATTATAAAAACAATATCTCTATAGAAAATACAAAAAATACTTTACAACTACCTGTTAATACCTCTGTACATGTATATAAAAATAAAAATAAAAACAATAACATATCTAATTCAGAGAAACAATTGCACATATACTTTAAACCTAAGGAAGAAAAGGGGATGTCATCAATATAAATATACAACATAAAAAAAAAGGAAGAGGAAAAATTTATTTAAAATTATGGATAATAATTGGTATAGTATATACAAATATATCTCCCTATAAAAAATCATATAAATCAAATTCTAAAGCCCCATAGGTGTTAAAGTCTTTAGGATATATACCCACTTCATCTCCATTTTTCCAATAGTTTTAATAAAATCCTCTCCTCGCCAATGGCGATTAAGCTGGACTATTCCCATAAAGTGTAACTTCCCAGGGCCTGCATTATGGTGTGTGTTAAAATGGGCAGATACACTATGATTCATATACTTATTACGGATATTGTTCATGCGCTCTCCAATTCTTTTATGTAGGGGACGAGTAGTTCTCCCTATATATTGTAGACCACAGGGACATGTTAGGACATAAATTACATTATTTGATTTACAAGTGATTAATGATTTAATTTCATATTGCCATGACGAGAACAAAAATGTGTTATCTTGTTTCCCGTCATAACTTTGCTAGACATACATGACTTACAGGTCTTACATCTGTAAAATGCATTCGCAACTCCAAATGGGTTTGTTCTCTCTTTATTATTGTTTTTCTTTTTTAGATAACTTCCACTTAGAGTGGATCTGATGTTAGGTGCACCTCTATATGTGATAGTGGTTTTCTCAGTCAAAATGTTTTTTAATTTTGGGTCCTTCAGAAGCAGTTTCCAGTGTTTATGAAGATTTTTTTGTATATATCTGTAGTCCTGGCTGAAATCTGTTATTAACGTTATCCTTTCTGTTTTGTCTTTTTTATCTTTTTTATCAGCGGAATTTATATCATGTTCATGAACTTCTGTTAGTGCTTTATTAATGAGTATGTCGGGTATAGTCTCTCTTTAAAGTCTTCAGTTAATTTCAATGCTTGTTGTAAAAAAAAATTGTGCAATTTCGTTTTAATCTATTAAACTGATTTTTCGGAATGTTTGTGAGACAGGGGGAGAAATGGCCGCTGTCAAATCTAATGTAACTATTAAGATCAACATTTTTAAAGTGTGTTGTGGTTTTCATAGATTTTTCTTCTATGTAGATGTCTAGATCTACAAAAGTAACTTTTTGTTTGCTATAATTCCAAGTTAATTTAATATTCAAATTATTTGTGTCTAAATGATTAAGAAAAGTTGTCAGTGACTTTTGTATTTTAATTTTTAGTGTATGTTGAAGATGGGTTTTGATTTTTCTCAAGGTAAAATATCACGTTTTCCAGCACTCTAGATAAAAATAGATAAGAGAAGATGTCATTTTTTTTTTTTTTTAGAATACAAAAAATACATACAGTACATTAAAAAAAAAAAAAGAAATTCATACAGAGTTCAAATATAGGTATGTTGGCCGGATATGCTATACAGATACAAACTAGTAGTTATATATATAACAAAAATGTCTGCGTTTATCTTGTTCTCATTTTTGTTTCCTTTTTCCTCCTCTTCCTTTCTAATGTGTCTCCTCTACTGTAATTAATTACTTCCACATCTTGTAGAAGTATACAAAATTAACACTCATACCTCTGTCTTTAGCTAGACGTGTATTGATCTCTATTTATATTTTAATTAAAGGAGAGTGGAGTAAGTTTGCATTCTCAAGCCTGATTATCTGCTTATGGTATTGACATTTACATACAATGTGGTGCGTGGTTTGTGGTATCAGAGACTCCCTCCAGCACTCTTCCTTTAAACTAAGTTCTTCTACATCGTTTTCTTTTTACTCTGCTCGCAGACAAAAGGTAGTTTCCCACCTATTCTATTTGCCAGTTGTCTATTTGTTTTATCCAAGTCTCCCAACTCTGTCTTTTCCTATTTGTCCCTCTAATTGTATTAAGCCCCCTTTCCATTTGAAGTTGATACTTGATTTGGTGCTTAAGGAGTAGGAGGTTAAATATATGGGGACTCTACCAGTTCCTGGCTATTATAATTTTGGCTGCTACTGTACAGTGTATAATAAAGTCGGATTGTTCTTTCCTGACTCTTGGCCAATCTAAAAGGAGAAACATAACCTCTGGTCTAAGGGGTAACTTTATCCTACAGATTACTTTTACTATTTGTACTACTGTTTCCCACAATTGGGCTACCTCCTTACATTCCCACCATATGTGGAGATATGTACCTTTTTGCTTACATCTCCAACATGTATCGTTATTCTGGTGGGAGATTTTCCTCATTCTAGTTGGAACTAAGTACCATTTGTTGGCTACTATAGTGTGTTTCTACAAGTTGTATGGAGTGAATTGCTCTATTTACATCAGCTAATGCGGTACACCAGTATTTCTCTTCTTGAATTATTGTTTTAGTTTGTATATAATTTTTTACCCGTAGATATGTAAATATTTCGCGACTTAGGATGTTATATTTCTCTCTTAATTCTTCGAAGGTCATCACTCTATTGTTCTTTATTATTATTGTCCCTCCAGTTCTTAAGGGATAAGTTCTCTTCTTCTTGTTCTATAATATCAATTTTTTGGAAATACATGAGCTTGTTATCTAGTTTTAATCTTTTTTTTATTTTTTCCCACCTAGGAACGATTTGGTTGAGTATGTGTGATGAAGTTGGAATTATTCCTCTTGAACTCCACACTAAGTTATCTACCCCTCTTAACCCCATTTTTTGTCCTTCGATTTTATACCACCACGTGGATTTATTTGATTTTTTACTCATCCAGGCTATATGTAATATTATTCCGGCCTCATATATTTTTTCTATATTAGGTATTCCTACTCCACCTTTATCAATACCTCTGGTTAATAGGCCAAATTTAATTCTTGGCTTTTTACCTCGCCAGATAAAATTTGCCATAGCAGCCTGGATCATTTTTAACCACACTTTGGGGATTGTTAATGGCAACATCCTAAATAGGTAACTCCACTTTGGGACTATATACGATTTTACTACATTAACTCTGCCCCACCAGGATACTTCATGTGAATTTTATTCCCAAATAGGTGAACTCACTCAGGTTGTTAAAGCCATATCTGTTTTGTATCTCCTCTTTTTCCTCTTGACTTGTATTGATATACATTGCTGTTGACTTAGTTATATTTAATTTATAATTGGACACCAAACTATTTGGGCTACTTCAAACATCAATTTTTGTATGTTGTAAATTGGATTAAATACATATAAAAGGGTGTCATCTGCATACATTGAAATTTTAACCTCCCCCTGCGCTGTTGGGTATCCCCTTATTAGTTGGTTTTGTCTTATTTTTGTCGCTACTATCTCCATCGTCATCCTCTTTAATAAAGTTGAAGTGTCTCTGCGTCCAGTCCCTGTGTCCGTGGGTTGCTAGGGCAACAGACTGGACGCAGAGACACATCATACTATAGCGTCCCTGTTGCCCTAGCAACGTCGGGGACATGCACATGTAGTTTAAAGAAAAATACAGTTTAATAAAAAAAGACATGGGCTATAATGAGTTTAACAGTACTAAGTCCAAAAGACAAAGAATAGAAAATAGATCTATTAAATAACAGGAAAATTAACATAAAAAAAATAATTAAAAAAATAGAGTTTAATAAAAAATGACATCCTCTATAATAAAGTTCAAGTGTCTCTGCGTCCAGTCCCTGTGTCCGTGGGATTACGATACTGCGCATGTGCCCCACGGACAGCCGTTGGGACTTGGAACGCAGAGACTCCCTCCCGCCCAAAGAAAAAAAAAAAAGCCGGTAGAGGCACTGGGTGGGGGAGATCTAAAGATCCCCCCTCACCAGCCCTCTGCTCGGCATGCTCTGATAGATCCCGGGAGGGGGCGGAGCTAACCGGCTGAGCGGTGTAGCTCCGCCCCCACCCTGTGAAGCAGAGCAGCGTCTGCTTCACGGGGAGCCACTGGCACCATGAGAAAGTGCCGCTCGGCTCCCCATGCCTGCATTAAGCATTAAGAGAGAAAGAGAGAACAGAGGGAATGGGGAGAGAGAGAGACAGAACAGGGCGGGAGAGACAGAACAGGGGGAAGGGGGAGAGAGAGACAGACAGGGGGAGGGAGGGAGAGAAAGACAGAACAGGGGGAATGGGGAGAGAGAGGCAGAACAGGGTTAGAGAGACAGAACAGGGGGGAGAGACAGAACAGGGGGGGAGAGAGATAGAACAGGGGGGAGAGAGACAGAACAGGGGGGAGAGAGACAGAACAGGGGGGAGAGAGACAGAACAGGGGGGAGAGAGAGACAGAACAGGGGGGGAGAGAGAGACAGAACAGGGGTGAGAGACAGAACAGGGGAGGAGAGAGAGACAGGGCAGGGGGGAGAGACAGAACAGGGGGAGGGGAGAGACAGAACAGGGGGAGGGGAGAGACAGAACAGCTGGAGGGGGAGAGACAGAACAGGGGGAGGGGAGACACAGAACAGCTGGAGGGGGAGAGAGAGACAGACGGGGAGGGAGGGAGAGAAAGACAGAACAGGGGGAATGGGGAGAGAGAGAGACAGAACAGGGTTAGAGAGACAGAACGGGGGGGAGAGACAGAACAGGGGGGAGAGACAGAACAGGGGGGAGAGAAACAGAACAGGGGGAGAGAGACAGAACAGGGGGGGAGAGAGACAGAACAGGAGGGGAGAGAGAGACAGAACAGGGGGGAGAGACAGAACAGGGGAGGAGAGAGAGACAGTTCAGGGGGGAGAGACAGAACAGGGGGAGGGGAGAGACAGAACAGCTGGAGGGGGGAGAGACAGAACAGGGGGAGGGGAGAGACAGAACAGCTGGAGGGGGGAGAGACAGAACAGGGGGAGGGGGGAGACAGAACAGCCGGAGGGGGGAGAGAGAGATACAGAACAGGGGGTAGAGAGAAAGAACAGAGGGAGGGAGAAAGACAGAACAGGGGGAAGGGGGAGAGAGAGAGACAGACAGTACAGGGGGGAGAGAGAGACAGAACAGGGGGAAGGGGGAGAGAGAGACAGACGGGGAGGGAGGGAGAGAAAGACAGAACAGGGGCAATGGGGAGAGAGAGAGAGACAGAACAGGGCTAGCGAGACAGAACAGGGGGGAGAGACAGAACAGGGGGGAGAGACAGAACAGGGGGAGAGAGACAGAACAGGGGGGGAGAGAGAGAGACAGACAGTACAGGGGGGGAGAGAGAGACAGAACAGGGGGAAGGGGAAGAGAGAGACAGACAAGGGGGGGAGGGATGGAGAAAAAGACAGAACAGGGGGAGGGGGAGAGACAGAACAGCTGGAGGGGGAGAGACAGAACAGCTGGAAGGGGGAGAGAGAGATACAGAACAGGGGGTAGAGAGAAAGAACAGAGGGAGGGAGAAAGAGACAGAACAGGGGGAAGGGGGAGAGAGAGAGACAGACAGTACAGGGGGGAGAGAGAGACAGACAGAACAGGGGGAAGGGGGAGAGAGAGACAGACGGGGAGGGAGGGAGAGAAAGACAGAACAGGGGGAATGGGGAGAGAGAGAGACAGAACAGGGCTAGAGAGACAGAACAGAGGGGAAGAGACAGAACAGTTGGGGAGAGAGAGACAGAACAGGGGGGGAGAGAGAGACAGAACAGGGGGGAGAGAGAGACAGGGGGAAGGGGGAGAGAGAGAGACAGACAGACAGTACAGGGGGGGAGAGAGAGAGACAGACGGGAGGGAGGGAAAGAAAGACAGAACAGGGGGAATGGGGGGAGAGAGAGACAGAACAGGGAGGGAAGAGACAGAACAGGGGGGGGGAGAGAGACAGAACAGGGGGGGAGAGAGAGACAGAACAGAGGAAGGGCAGGAGAGAGACAGAACAGAGGAAGGGGAGGAGAGAGACAGAATAGAGGGAGAGAGAGAACAGGTATGGGGGAGTTAGAGAGAGACAGACAGGGCAATGAAGAGGAAAGGGACAAACATGGGAAGGCAGAGAGATACATACATGGGGGGTGGGCGCCATGGGGGAATCCCGCACAGGGCGCCGGAACACTTAAGGCCGGCCCTACTGACAGATTTCTCGAGCAAATTCTCCTTCGCAATCGCAGGAGAATTTACTCATTGCGCATGCGCACAAAGTTACAGCTGATCACTCACCCCCCCCCTACATATGTTCTAGCGCCCGTTAATTTAACAGGCTTAATGTCTAGTTATATATAAGAGTGGTGAGAGTGGGCACCCCTGCCTTGTGCCATTTCTTATCTCAAAACACTCTGAACACAGATTAGGTCCGACTATTCTAGCCGATGGATATGAGTATAATGCCAATATTGCCTTCTGTATCCAACCACGCAGGCCGAAGGACGCGACCACCTCCCTCATGAAGTCCCAATTGACCCTGTCGAAGGCTTTCTCAGCGTCCAACGACAGGGTCAAGAGGGACCTACCCTTTCTTGTAGCCGCATCAATCAGGTCCAGCAACACTCTAATATTATTACTTACTGTCCGACCGGGCACAAACCCAATCTGGTCTGACTGTATCATGCCCGGCAGGACTGTTTTCACTCTTTCAGAGATAACGGAGGCATACAGTTTAACATCTACATTGAGATAAAAAAAAATACAGTTTGGTATCAAACTATAAACTAAAAGTAATAAAAACTACAGCTATCCCTAAAAATATAGATCAGAGTATGGTGAATGATTTAAAGCATCAGTTTGACTTTCAGTGGACAAAGAAAGAATTTACCTATCTGGGTATTGTAGTAACAATAGATGTGGAGAACATAATGGAAAGGAACTTCATGGGTCGGCTGAAAGAGACAAACCGACAATTGAGGGAGTGGGCCCACTTAGAAATTTCGTGGTGGGGCAGAATAAATACAATAAATTACTATCTTGTCCCTAAGTGGGCTTACCTGTTTAGTATGGTCCCCCTTAAAATACCAGGGCCCTGGCTAGATATGTTGCAATCTGCAATCAATGCATACATCTGGCAGGGAAAAAAAACAAGAATTGCCAAACACATCTTGGCAAAAAGAACCAAGGCTGGAGGAATGGATCCAAATATTCATGTAATCTACCAAGCAAATATCTTGTCACATTTATGTAGAATGCAGGAAACGGATTCCGGCTCAGAGCCTTGGTATAGAATAGAGGCAGAAACCTGTAGTTTAGACGAATTGGAAACCCTCCTCTGGACAAATAACTATAATAATATTAAAACTAAGATAAACGGTTCAATTACACTGACTCAACTAATACAAGAGTGGCAGGCAATAAAGAACCAACTGGGCTTGAAGAATAAGATCCTAAAAACCGCGAATCTCGACTGTGTTCAGGTAAACATAGAAAACCTATCATTAACGAAATGGCAGAAGGAAAAAAGAATTAATATAGCCGACATAGTCTCAAACAATGTAATGCTGCCATTTGAACAAACAGCAGATAAACTGGGCCTGAGTGAACGAGACCAATATGATTACATCCGCGTTAAACATTTTTTACAGACCCATTTACTAAAGATGAGTCAAGGGGAAGACAAGGCGGAAAGCAGTCTTTTCACATAGAAAAGTATATAGAGCCGCCTCTAAGTGTAGACAGCTTTTAGACAACTCTCAGGATGTGGCCCACCCGGTAGCTAAAACTGCTTGGGAAAAAGAATTGCATACCAATATATCAGTTAAAGAATGGAATAACTCAATCTATCAGGTATCACAGTCTGTCCACTGCTTGAATTTGGTGGAAACCCACTTCAAGCTGATGTACAGATGGTACTTGGCTAAAAATTGGCTAAAATGTATGAGGGCCACCCAGCGAACTGCTGGAGATGCGGCAATAGGGAGGGTTCCTTTTTGCATATCTGGTGGAGAGGCCCTCAAGTGAAAGAACTATGGTATAACTCCCTTAGAATACTCAATTCACTAGTAGGTAAGATCAAAAGCGACCCCCAAAATTACTTTGCTCCACCTGAATATGGAAAAACTAACAAATAAGGATAAAACCCTAGCAATCCACTTTTTTATGGCTACAAAAATAACGATAGCAAGGAACTGGAAATCTAGCTGCCCCCTGGTGGTTTCACAGATGGTAGAGCAACTGTTGTTCCAACTAAAAATGGAAAGGGACTTGAGGTGGATGAGGGATAAGTCAGGAAGAACGGCAGCCCAGTATAACAACTGGTTAAGTAAACTGACAGATGGGTAGAGAAAGGTAATTGCCCCTGGGCGTTCGCAAAAATGGAGGAGGAGATCGCTAGCTGGGCCTCCCTACCCGTACTCCGGACCAAGGAGTGGTAGTATCTAGGAATTGGTTCCTGGATTGTAGTATGACTGGTTGTTGTATTTTTTTGTACGTTTAATAATTGGAAATTAATGCAAATTGTAAGAAAATGACATAAGGATGATCAAAAGGATAAATTTAAAATGCTATTAAAGGACCTCAATCCCATAGCTATAATAGATCTGAATGTCAAAAAAAAAAAAACATCTACATTGATTAATGATATTGGCCTGTAGTTTTTTACGTCTGTTGGTTCTTTCCCAGGTTTCAATATCGGTAAGATGTTAGCTTTTAACATTTCTAGAGGGAATTGACCCGTTTCTGCTATTTTATTAAAGGTTTCTGTTAGGTGGTCTATAATATGGGGCTTCATAACGTTAAAGAATTCATTACTAAAGCCGTCTGGGCCAGGTGTCTTATACTTGGCTAATTTATCAATGGCTCTGTTTAATTCCTCTCTAGTGAATTCCCCATTTATCGGGGCTAGCAACTCTGGTGGTAAGGCTGGTAGGTTTACTTCAGATAGGTAGTCCTGGATATCCATTTTTTCCTTATTTTCAGGGAGATTGTATAGTCTTTGATAGTAATTTCCAAATATTCTACCTATTTCCTTTGGTGTTCTATTTATATTTCTCTCCTCTATTATTTTTTCTGTACGATTATCGCCCCTTTGTTTTTTTAATTTGTTCGTTAACATTTTATCTGCTCTGTTTTGTTGATGGTAGTATTTCATGTTGAGAGTAGTCCTGTTCTTATTTATTCTGTCTATTATTTTTTCTTTAATTATTTTTTTTATATTCCCTATTTTGTTTTGCCTTTCTATTGTTGGCTTATTCTTATTTTCTCTAAGTGAGCTATATAATTGTATATATAGCTCTGATAGCTGGAGGCCTGATTTTTGTATCATTCTCTTCTTTATTTTTATACAATGGCCTCTTATCACTGCTTTATAAGCACAGAAAATCATGGCTTCGCTAACTTAAATAGTTTTATTCTCTTTAAAATAACATGCTGTCATATTTTTTAAGTATTCACAATTTTCTTTATCTTTTAAGATTGCATCATTTAATTTCCATGTCGTCATGGGTTGTCTTACTTTAGCATCTAGATAAAGATTTAGATAAAGGGAATCAACACAGTAAAGGAAGAGAGTATATTTAAAAGAAGAAAAACTACCACAACTAGAGGACATAGTCTTAAATTAGATGGGCAACGATTTAAAAGTAATATCAGGAAGTATTACTTTACTGAGAGGGTAGTGGATGTATGGAATAGCCTGCCAGCAGAAGTGGTAGAGGTAAACACAGTCAAGGATTTTAAGCATGCGTGGGATAGACAAAAGGCTATCCTAGCTATAAGACCAGGAATGGGGGACTAATAAAAGTACTCAAAAAAATTGGGCAGACTAGGTGGACCGAATGGTTCTTATCTGCCGACACATTCTATGTTTCTATGTTTCTATCTGACAGTTCTATACATATTATGTCATGATCAGACCATATGAAAGGTTTAATCCCTATTTTTTTTACTCTTTTTATCAGTGCTAAATCTCCTGTTACCATATCGATTCGGGATTTAAACGTGTGGGGACATGAATAAAAGGTTTACTCTCTCTCTGCCAGGTTATTTAATCTCCAGGCATCAAACAAATCATTCCTCTTTAGGCATGTATTGAGGGATTTGGAGCATTTGGCACTCCTCTTATCTTTTTCCTTATTTTTAAGACTCATTTTGTCTATTGTGATATCGGCTACAACTGTGTTCCCATTCTGACTTTCTCTGCCCTCTCCAGAATTTGATTCAGGAGGCCCACTGGATTGACATTGGGCAAATATACATTTATCAGTGTGAACAGTTCTTCATTGATCGTACACACTAAGATTATAAATCTTCCTTCTGGATCCAATTCCTGATGTTTAATTTCTGTACGAATTGATTTATGGAAGTATGTTGCCACTCCACATTTCTTTTCTGTAATCCTAGAAGCTCTTATTATCTGGGGGTATTGTCTACTTGTCCATCTAACTTCATCCATTTGTCTCCAGTGGGTCTCCTGTACCATTACCACCTGAATCCTCTCCCTCTCCAAGTATCTATCAAATGCCGTTCTTTTTTGTGGGATATTTAATCCTTGGATATTTATACAAGCGAATCTAACCATCGTCTATCTCTCTTTTTCTTTGTGTCGGGGGGGGGGGGTCTCTGAACCACCATATCAAACATACACAAGTGAAAACATTTATAAGACATAAAAACATCTAGAGTACCTTTCTTTGTACTCTCTTCATTCATACTAGGTCTATTATTCGACCTTTCTAAGTTCTATACAGAACCTATGTTGGAGTGTACTGAGAGCGGAGACTGGGGGGCTCTCTCTCATTTAATTTCCTGAAGTATGACCTAAGTAGGTCCTAAGCACTTGGGGCCGTACGGATGATAATAATTATGACTACATGGACATGTGGGGATGATGGAATGGGGGAGAGGAAGTTGTAAAAGAGAGGGATTGAGAGGGGTATTTACCTGCTCTTTCATTCTCTTAATTGATACACTCCCTTTATTTTTATCTATTTATTTTTTATTATTCTTTTGGAGTGTTTTTGTCTTTTCCTTGTCTTTTCCCTTTAATTCTTGTCTTCCCTTCCTTTTCCTCTCCTCTGGGAAACCCACTCTCTATAATCCTTCTCTCTTTACCCTTTTATATATTGAAATATAAAATTAAAGAATTAAAAGATTAAAAAATTAAAGACCCCCCCCTTTTTTTTTCCTCCCCCCCCCCTCCCTCTTTTTTGTTATTATTAAATGTCTTTATTTTGTGAATTTTACTCTGTTGTGGAAGGTTGCTCTATATCTATGTGCTTTTATTGTTTGATAATCAAACAGCTGAACCATAATCTGCTTTCTTATTTATATTTCTCTATATCTACCCCCCCCACCCGTCTTTAAGTACTTTAATAATTTTTTCTATACCTTTAATAGTGATAACTTTCTATCTCTTGTGTAGCGTTCTTAATTTTTTTCCCCCCTTTCTTGTTATTATTTAGGTGTCTTTATTTTGTGAATTTTACTCTATTGGGGAAATTACTCTATATCTATGTGCTTTTAGTGTTTAATATTACAACCCACTAAACCGTAATCGGCTTTCATATTTATATTCCCCTATATCTACCCCCACACCCGTCTTTAAGTACTCTGTTGAGGATTATCCTATTACTTTAGTAGTGATAACTTTCTATCTATTGTGCGACGCTCTAAATTATCCTTATTCTATTAGCAGTGTTTATATGTGAGATTTTTTTTTATTTTTCTTTTCAGCCTTAAGTTGTTTTTAGGGGGGTGGGGGCAACTATGGAAGGAGGGTTAGATGTATTATCCAATCACCATGATAATTCCTTTGCCATCCTTCTCTGTATTCCTTGTTCCCCTCTACCCACCCCAACCCATAGTCTCTATTTACACCAACTTGTTCTCTCTCAGCCATTGATTGGCTTTTTCCACGGAATCTAGCACGTTCAGTTTGTCCTCTTTATAAATCCTTAATGCTGTAGGAAAGCTCCAGGAGTATTTTATATTCTGAGCTCTTAAAATATTGGTGATTGATGAATAATTGTTCCTCTGTGCTCTGGTATGGAATGATAGGTCTTGCAGGGCTACTATATTCCTAAGGTCTTCCTCTTTCACAGTTTTTGTCCTGCTGGCTTTATATATTGCTTCTTTAAATTGAAAGGACTGGAAATTGACGACAACATCCCTACTGTTCTTCTCTGGGATATTTTTCGGTTTAAATACTCTGTGGAATCTTTCCATTCCACAGCTGTACTTACCTGTTTCTATCTCCCAGTCTTGCCATAGCTTTTTCAGAAATTCAGGAATTGGTTCTTGAGAGATGTTTTCCGGGATATTCCTAAATCTTATATTATTTCTCCTTGAGCGGTTCTCAAGCTCGCTCATTTTTATTTCTATATCCTCTATCTTTTTTTCCAAGATTTTATTTTGTGTCCTTAATGAGTTTCCGTCAAATTCCAGTGTCTCAGTCTTTTGTTCTATTTTGTTGATTTTTTCTACCATTTCTTCTATCAGTGTCTTTATTTCTGTGAAGTTATTGTTAATTTGAGAAGTAATAGCCTTAAGTTGATCATCCAGACATTTTTTTAGGAATTCCCCTGTAATTTGTGGGTTTTCTCCCCCTGCTGAGCTCCCTAGGGAGTCCTCCATTCGTGATTTATTAGGGGACTGATCTGACCCCTTTTTCCCTTTATTCATTCTACCAGCCGGTGAAAATAAATCTCCTGATGTTTTTTTCTGTTTTTTGCTCCTTTTTCTTGTCTTTCCTTAGACTAGTTTTTTAATTAGTTTTGCTTGTGGCCCTACTCTTGCTCTTTTTATTTAAGTCTGTTCTGTATTTCTCAGAATATGCTTTGTCTCGTGGATTAGTCTTATTTATCTTGTGCTGTGTTTTCTTATTTGCCCCTTCTGCCTCCACTGTCTCACCGTCTCACCCCCTTTTTGTTTGACTCTCCCAGTCTTTTCTTCTCAGCCCCCCGGCACCCTGTACCTCTATTCCATGTGTTGCTGTTTCCTCCTCCACAAATATGTATAGGGAAATAACTTCAAATAACATAAAATACATACAAATTAAAAATAATGTACTATTTAGCACCCAAAACTATTAGAATTTTTCAAACTGCGCTGTAAGCACAGTATTTGACGGTTCTATTTGACTCTCAGATATGAAGTGCACCGCAAGACGCAAATGTACTATTTACCACTAGAGATGTCCCGAATAGTTCGCCGGCGAATAGTTCCCGACGAACATAGCGTGTTCACGTTCGCCGCGGCGGGCAAACATATGCGATGTTCGATCCGCCCCCTATTCGTCATCATTGAGTAAACTTTGACCCTGTACCTCACAGTCAGCAGACACATTCCAGCCAATCAGCAGCAGACCCTCCCTCCCAGACCCTCCCACCTCCTGGACAGCATCCATTTTAGATTCATTCGGAAGCTGCATTCTTAGTGAGAGGCGGGACAGTGTAGCTGCTGCTGATTTAATAGGGAAATCGATACACCACACTCCCATCACACTCAGTCACACACACTGTCTCCCATCACACACACTCTGACTCCCATCACACTCAGTCACACACACTATCTCCCATCACACACACTCTGACTCCCATCACACTCAGTCACACACACTGTCTCCCATCACACACACTCTGACTCCCATCACACTCAGTCACACACACACTGTCTCCCATCACACTCAGTCACACACACTGTCTCCCATCACACACACTCTGACTCCCATCACACTCAGTCACACACATTGTCTCCCATCACACACACTCTGACTCCCATCACACACACTGTCTCCCATCTCACACACTCTGACTCCCATCACACTCAGTCACACACACACACACACACACACACACACACACACACACACAGTCTCCCATCAGCACTTACCTTTCCTTGGTGGCTAGTGGCAGGCAGCATGGTCCCTCCATGCTGCCTGTTCGGCTTCCCGGCGATTGTGCCGACAGGTCACGTGACCGGGCGCGCGTATGACGTCAGCGCGCCCGTCACGTGACTGTCGGCACTTCCGTGTCAAACTGCACGGGGAGCCGAACAGGCAGCACGGAGGTTTCTCTGTGCTGCCTGTTCGGCTCCCCGTGCAGCCCGGCAGGCAGAGCGTTGGTGAGGGGGAATCTTTTTTTTAAAGGGCCGCGTTTTTTTTATTTTTATTTTTTTTCAGTGCTGGGGGGCGCTGTCGCCCCCCAAAATTTGCCGCCCTAGGCATCCGCCTAGGATGCCTCGCGGTAAATACAGCACTGGTCACACCAGTGCAACTCATATCTGGTGTCACAATAGCTTGCATTTAAAAAAAAGAAAACTTTTTTGACTGTAATATAATAGCACACGTGTGCATTTCAGGGCCTGCCAGGGCACAGTGTCACACCAGTGCAACTCATATCTGGTGTAACAATAGTGTACATTTAAAAAAAACAACACTTTTTTGACTGTGAAATACCGTATTTGCTCGATTATAAGGCGAGGTTTTTTTCAGAAAAAAAAAATCTGAAAACTACCCCTCGTCTTATAATCGAGGTCTTTTTATAATCTGACCTCAAATTGAGGTCAGATTATAAGACATGGATCCAGGTCCCCAGCAAAGCTGCAGGGGACCTGGATCCCCCTCTCTAGCAGCAGGGGATGTCTGCTCAACGAGCGCAGACTCCCCTGCTTCCGCCCGGCACGATCGCCGGGTCTTCTGTGAAGAAGCCGGGTACTTCCGCTTTCGTCACAGAAGTCCCGGCGAGCGTGCCGGACGGCAGCAGGGGAGGTCTACGCTCATCGCGCAGACTTCCTCTGCTGCCCCACTAGCCACCAGGGATCAAGGTAAGGGGAAGGGAGGGAGGGGGACAGAGAGACAGGGGGAGGGAGGGGGACAGAGAGACAGGGGGAGGGAGGGGGGCAGAGACAGAGTCAAGGGGAGGGAGGGGGTTAAGAGACAGAGACAAGGGGAGGGAAGGGGTTAAGAGACAGAGACAAGGGGAGTGAGGGGGTTAAGAGACAGAGACAAGGGGAGGGAAGGGTTTAAGAGACAGAGACAAGGGGAGTGAGGGGGTTAAGAGACAGAGACAAGGGGAGGGAAGGGGTTAAAAGACAGAGACAAGGGGAGTGAGGGGGTTAAGAGACAGAGACAAGGGGAGGGAAGGGGTTAAGAGACAGAGACAAGGGGAGTGAGGGGGTTAAGAGACAGACAAGGGGAGGGGGGAGAGAGAGAAAAATGGGGGCAAGGGAAAGAGAAAGGCAGCATTGGCACATAAAAAGAAATAAAAACTAGAAATACATTTTTTGATATAATTTTTTATTAAAAAAGCAATTTACATATGAATATATACAAGTTGAACTTTTTTCCTATAGGGTAGTCTTATATTCAGGCTTTTAGTTTTTTTCCTAATGGAATATCCAAAGTTTGGGGGGTCGTCTTATAATCAGGGTAGTCTTATAATCGAGCAAATACGGTAATAGCAGTCAGTTTCCTTCACGCGTGTGCATTTCAGGGACTGCCAGGGCACAGTGTCACACCAGTGCAACTCATATCTGGTGTCACAATAGCTTGCATTTAAAAAAAAAAAAAAAAACTTTTTTGACTGTAATATAATAGCAGTCAGTTTCCTTCACACGTGTGCATTTCAGGGACTGCCAGGGCACAGTGTCACACCAGTGCAACTCATATCTGGTGTAACAGTAGTGTACATTTTAAAAAAACAACACTTTTTTGACTGTGAAATAATAGCAGTCAGTTTCCTTCACGCGTGTGCATTTCAGGGCCTGCCAGGGCACAGTGTCACACCAGTGCAACTCATATCTGGTGTCACAATAGCTTGCATTTAAAAAAAAAAAAACGTTTTTGACTGTAATATAATAGCAGTCAGTTTCCTTCACACGTGTGCGTTTCAGGGCCTGCCAGGGCACAGTGTCACACCAGTGCAACTCATATCTGGTGTAACAGTAGTGTACATTTAAAAAAAACAAAACTTTTTTTACTGTGAAATAATAGCAGTCAGTTTCCTTCACACGTGTGCGTTTCAGGGCCTGCCAGGGCACAGTGTCACACCAGAGCAACTCATATCTGGTGTAACAGTAGTGTACATTTGAAAAAAAACTAGAAATTTGACTGTGAAATAATAGCAGTCAGTTTCCTTCACGCGTGTGCATTTCAGGGCCTGCCAGGGCACAGTGTCACACCAGTGCAACTCATATCTGGTGTCACAATAGCTTGCATTTAAAAAAAAAAAAACGTTTTTGACTGTAATATAATAGCAGTCAGTTTCCTTCACACGTGTGCGTTTCAGGGCCTGCCAGGGCACAGTGTCACACCAGTGCAACTCATATCTGGTGTAACAGTAGTGTACATTTAAAAAAAACAAAACTTTTTTTACTGTGAAATAATAGCAGTCAGTTTCCTTCACACGTGTGCGTTTCAGGGCCTACCAGGGCACATTGTCACACCAGTGCAACTCATATCTGGTGTAACAGTAGCTTGCATTTAAAAAAAAAAAAAACGTTTTTGACTGTAATATAATAGCAGTCAGTTTCCTTCACACGTGTGCGTTTCAGGGCCTGCCAGGGCACAGTGTCACACCAGTGCAACTCATATCTGGTGTAACAGTAGTGTACATTTAAAAAAAAACTAGAAATTTGACTGTGAAATAATAGCAGTCAGTTTCCTTCACACGTGTGCGTTTCAGGGCCTGCCAAGGCACAGTGTCACACCAGTGCAACTCATATCTGGTGTAACAGTAGTGTACATTTTTAAAAAAAAACACTTTTTTGACTGTGAAATAATAGCAGTCAGTTTCCTTCACGCGTGTGCGTTTCAGGGCCTGCCATGCACAGTGTCACACCAGTGCAACTCATATCTGGTGTCACAATAGCTTGCATTTAAAAAAAAAAAAACTTTTTTGACTGTAATATAATAGCAGTCAGTTTCCTTCACACGTGTGCATTTCAGGGACTGCCAGGGCACAGTGTCACACCAGTGCAACTCAAATCTGGTGTCACAATAGCTTGCATTTAAAAAAAACAAAACTTTTTTGACTGTAATATAATAGCAGTCAGTTTCCTTCACACGTGTGCATTTCAGGGACTGCCAGGGCACAGTGTCACACCAGTGCAACTCATATCTGGTGTAACAGTAGTGTACATTTAAAAAAAAACTAGAAATTTGACTGTGAAATAATAGCAGTCAGTTTCCTTCACACGTGTGCGTTTCAGGGCCTGCCAAGGCACAGTGTCACACCAGTGCAACTCATATCTGGTGTAACAGTAGTGTACATTTTTTTAAAAAAAAAACACTTTTTTGACTGTAATATAATAGCAGTCAGTTTCCTTCACACGTGTGCATTTCAGGGACTGCCAGGGCACAGTGTCACACCAGTGCAACTCATATCTGGTGTCACAATAGCTTGCATTTAAAAAAAAAAAAATTTTTTGACTGTAATATAATAGCAGTCAGTTTCCTTCACACGTGTGCATTTCAGGGCCTGCCAGGGCACAGTTTCACACCAGTGCAACTCATATCTGGTGTAACAGTAGTGTACATTTAAAAAAAAAAACACTTTTTTGACTGTGAAATAATAGCAGTCAGTTTCCTTCACGCGTGTGCATTTCAGGGCCTGCCAGGGCACAGTTTCACACCAGTGCAACTCATATCTGGTGTAACAGTAGTGTACATTTAAAAAAAAAAACACTTTTTTGACTGTGAAATAATAGCAGTCAGTTTCCTTCACACGTGTGCGTTTCAGGGCCTGCCAGGGCACAGTGTCACACCAGTGCAACTCATATCTGGTGTAACAGTAGTGTACATTTGAAAAAAAACTAGAAATTTGACTGTGAAATAATAGCAGTCAGTTTCCTTCACGCGTGTGCATTTCAGGGCCTGCCAGGGCACAGTGTCACACCAGTGCAACTCATATCTGGTGTCACAATAGCTTGCATTTAAAAAAAAAAAAACGTTTTTGACTGTAATATAATAGCAGTCAGTTTCCTTCACACGTGTGCATTTCAGGGCCTGCCAGGGCACAGTGTCACACCAGTGCAACTCATATCTGGTGTAACATTAGTGTACATTTTTTAAAAAAAAAACACTTTTTTGACTGTGAAATAATAGCAGTCAGTTTCCTTCACGCGTGTGCGTTTCAGGGCCTGCCATGCACAGTGTCACACCAGTGCAACTCATATCTGGTGTAACAGTAGTGTACATTTGAAAAAAAACTAGAAATTTGACTGTGAAATAATAGCAGTCAGTTTCCTTCACACGTGTGCGTTTCAGGGCCTGCCAGGGCACAGTGTCACACCAGTGCAACTCATATCTGTTGTCACCATAGCTTGCACACATAGTACCACTAATCGTTCTCTGCTGTAAGGACAGCACCCCAAAAAGCCCTTTTTAGGGCTAGAACATCAGTCTGTTTTTTTATTTTTTTTTCCTGTGTAATCTAATTGCAGTTGTGGTCACAATAGCTTGCATTTTAAAAAAAAAAAAACTTTTTTGACTGTAATATAATAGCAGTCAGTTTCCTTCACACGTGTGCATTTCAGGGCCTGCCAGGGCACAGTGTCACACCAGTGCAACTCATATCTGGTGTAACAGTAGTGTACATTTAAAAAAAACTAGAAATTTGACTGTAATATAATAGCAGTCAGTTTCCTTCACACGTGTGCGTTTCAGGGCCTGCCAGGGCACAGTGTCACACCAGTGCAACTCATATCTGGTGTAACAGTAGTGTACATTTAAAAAAAAACTAGAAATTTGACTGTGAAATAATAGCAGTCAGTTTCCTTCACATGTGTGCGTTTCAGGGCCTGCCAGGGGACAGTGTCACACCAGTGAAACTCATATCTGGTGTAACAGTAGTGTACATTTTTAAAAAAAAAACACTTTTTTGACTGTGAAATAATAGCAGTCAGTTTCCTTCACACGTGTGCGTTTCAGGGCCTGCCAGGGCACAGTGTCACACCAGTGCAACTCATATCTGGTGTAACAGTAGTGTACATTTTTTTAAAAAAAACACTTTTTTGACTGTGAAATAATAGCAGTCAGTTTCCTTCACGCGTGTGCGTTTCAGGGCCTGCCAGGGCACAGTGTCACACCAGTGCAACTCATATCTGGTGTAACAGTAGTGTACATTTAAAAAAAAAAACACTTTTTTGACTGTAATATAATAGCAGTCAGTTTCCTTCACGCGTGTGCGTTTCAGGGCCTGCCAGGGCACAGTGTCACACCAGTGCAACTCATATCTGGTGTCACAATAGCTTGCATTTAAAAAAAAAAAAAAAAACTTTTTTGACTGTAATATAATAGCAGTCAGTTTCCTTCACACGTGTGCGTTTCAGGGACTGCCAGGGCACAGTGTCACACCAGTGCAACTCATATCTGGTGTAACAGAGGTGTACATTTAAAAAAAAAAAACTTTTTTGACTGTGAAATAATAGCAGTCAGTTTCCTTCACGCATGTGCGTTTCAGGTCCTGCCTGGGCACAGTGTCACACCAGTGCAACTCATATCTGGTGTAACAGTAGTGTACATTTAAAAAAAAATAATACTTTTTTGACTGTGAAATAATAGCAGTCAGTTTCCTTCACACGTGTGCGTTTCAGGGCCTGCCAGGGCACAGTGTCACACCAGTGCAACTCATATCTGGTGTCACAATAGCTTGCATTTAAAAAAAAAAAACACTTTTTTGACTGTAATATAATAGCAGTCAGTTTCCTTCACACGTGTGCATTTCAGGGCCTGCCAGGGCACAGTGTCACACCAGTGCAACTCATATCTGGTGTAACAGTAGTGTACATTTAAAAAAAAACTAGAAATTTGACTGTAATATAATAGCAGTCAGTTTCCTTCACACGTGTGCGTTTCAGGGCCAGCCAGGGCACAGTGTCACACCAGTGCAACTCATATCTGGTGTAACAGTAGTGTACATTTAAAAAAAAACTAGAAATTTGACTGTGAAATAATAGCAGTCAGTTTCCTTCACATGTGTGCATTTCAGGGCCTGCCAGGGGACAGTGTCACACCAGTGAAACTCATATCTGGTGTCACAATAGCTTGCATTTAAAAAAAAAATACAATTTTGAATGTAATAGATTGAATAGCAGTTAGTTGTCTGCAAGCGTGTGTGTCAGGCCTACAGCGTCTACTCTGCCAACTTCTGCCAGTGCACAGTGCCACTCATATCTGTTGTCACAGTAGCTTGCACGCATAGTACCACTAATCGAAAAAAAATTATAGGCAGAGGCAGGCCACCTCGCAGGGGCCGTCGTGGTCGTGGTGCTGTGATTCCCTTTGGCCCTAGGATAATGCCCAGTGTTCAGAGGCCACGTACCCTGAACTCGAAAAGTTCTGAGGACATAGTTGACTGGCTAACACAGGACACCCATCCTCCTCCAGCTTAGCTTCGGGCACCTCTCAAGTTACCACTCACCCACCTGCCGCCACCACCAACACTAGCACCACAGCCGCTTCACTTGGTCTGTCAGAGGAGTTTTTTTACACATCAGTTGGAAGAAATGAGTGATGCGCAACCATTATTGCCAAAGGATGTAGATAACAGTGATATGTCTCAGTCAGGCAGCATTACACACATGGACGTACGGTGTGATGATGATGATGTTTTACCCGCTGCTTCTTCCTTTGCTGAGTTGTCAGATACAAGTGAAGCGGTTGATGATGACGATGCGTCCGTGGATGTCACGTGGGTGCCTGCTAGAAGAGAAGAAGAACAGGGGGAAAGTCCAGATGGGGAGACAGAGAGGAGGAGGAGACGAGTTTCAAAGCAGGTGGAGGTCGTCGCAAGGAGCTAGTGGCACAGTCAGACAGCATGCATCGGCACCCGGGGTCAGCCAGACAGCACGCCAATCAACATATGCTGTTGCCACCACCAGAATGCAGTCATTGCAGAGCTCAGCAGTGTGTCATATTTTTTGTGTGTCTGCCTCTGACAACAGCGATGCCATTTGCAACCTGTGCCAAAACAAACTGAGTCATGTGAAGTCCAACACCCACCTAGGTACAACTGCTTTGCGAAGGCACATGATCGCACATCACAAACGCCTATGGGATCAACACATGAGTACAAGCAGCACACAAACTCAAAGCCGCCATCCTCCTCCTGGTCCAGCATCTTCAGCCACGTCAACCACTGCTGTCCTCCTTGCCCCCTCTCAGCAATCCGCCACTCCGTCTCTCGCCTTGAGCAGTTCCTGCTCATCTGCCCACAGTCAGGTGTCTGTCAAGGACATGTTTGAGTGTAAGAAGCCAATGTCACAGTCACCCCCTTGCCCGGAATCTGACAGCTGGCTTGTCTGAACTCTTAGCCCGACAGTTTTTACCATACAAGCTGGTGGAGTCTGAGGCATTCAAAAAATTTGTAGCTTTTGGGACACCGCAGTGGAAGGTACCCGGCCGAAATTTCTTTGCACAACAGGCAATCCCCAACCTGTACTCGATTGTGCAAATGGAAGTAATGGCATGTCTGGCACACAGTGTTGGGGCAAGTGTCCATCTGACCACTGATAGCTGGTCTGCAAAGCATGGTCAGGGCAGGTATATCACCTACACTGCGCATTGGGTAAACCTGCTGACGGATGGCAAGAATGGAATGCGTGGCTCTGCAGAGAAGTTGGTGACACCGCCACGACTTGAAGGCAGGCCTGCTGCCACCTCCTCTACTCCTCTTACTCCATCCTCTACCATAACCCCCTCGGCTGAGTCCTCTTCTGCTGCTGCGTCTTGCTCCACATCAACGGCACCCCCCCCAGCTCCCCAGGTACTATTCTACATCCCGGATTCGGCAGTGTCACGCCGTCTTGGGGTTGACTTGCCTGAAAGCAGAGAGTCACCCTGGACCAGAGCTCCTGTCCGCCCTGAACGCACAGGTGGATCAGTGGCTGGCTCAGCACCAACTGGAGATCGGCAAAGGGGTTTGTGACAATGGAAGAAATTTGTTGGCGGCATTGAATTTGGTGTGTAATCTGATTGTAAAATGCTTTGTGCATAAGTACCCAGGCTTACAGGACGTCCTGAAGCAGGCCAGGAAGGTGTGTGGCCATTTCAGGCGTTCCTACACGGCCATGGCGCACTTTTCAGATATCCAGCGGCGAAACAACATGCAGTGAGGCGCTTGATTTGCGACAGCCCGACACGTTGGAATTCAACACTCCTAATGTTCGACCACCTGCTCCAACAAGAAAAAGCCGTTAACAACTATTTGTATGACCGGGGTGCTAGGACAGTCTCTGCGGAGCTGGGAATTTTTTTGCCACGTTACTGGACGCTCATGCGCAATGCCTGTAGGCTCATGCATCATTTTGAGGAGGTGACAAACCTAGTCAGTCGCACCGAAGGCACCATCAGCGACATCATACCATTTGTTTTCTTCCTGGAGCATGCCCTGCGAAGAGTGCTAGATCAGTCCGTAGATGAGCGTGAAGAGGAAGAGTTGTGGTCACCATCACCACTAGAAACAGTCTTATCAGCATCGCTTGCTGGACCTGCGGCAACGCTGGAAGAGGATTGTGAGGAAAAGGAGTCAGAGGAGGAATGTGGCTTTGAGGAGGAGGAGGAAGACCAACCACAACAAGCATCCCAAGGTGCTCGTTGTCACCTATCTGGTACCCGTGGTGTTGTATGTGGCTGGGGGGGAGAACATACCTTCAGTGATATCACTGTGGACGAGGAACGGGACATGAGTAGCTCGGCATCCAACCTTTTGCAAATGGGGTCTTTCATGCTGTCGTGCCTGTTGAGGGACCCTCGTATAAAAAGGCTGAAGGAGAATGACCTGTACTTGGTGTCCACGCTACTAGACCCCCGGTATAAGCAGAAAGTGCCTGAAATGTTACCGAATTACCACAAGTCGGAAAGGATGCAGCAGTTCCAAAATAAATTAAAAAGTATGCTTTACACAGCATATAAGGGTGATGTCACAGCACAACGGGAATCTAACAGGGGAAGAGGTGAAAGTAATCATCCTCCTCCCATGACCACAACGGCAAGGACAGGACGCTTTACAGACGTGTTGTTGATGGAGGACATGCAGAGCTTTTTAAGTCCTACACATCGCCACAGCCCTTCGGGGTCCACCCTCAGAGAACGACTCGACCGACAGGTAGCAGACTACCTCGCCTTAACTGCAGATATCGACACTCTGAGGAGCCATGAACCCCTTGACTACTGGGTGTGCAGGCTTGACCTGTGGCCTGAGCTATCCCAATTTGCGATAGAACTTCTGGCCTGCCCCGCTTTAAGTGTCCTGTCAGAAAGGACCTTCAGTGCAGCAGGAGGTATTGTCACTGAGAAGAGAAGTCGCCTAGGTCAAAAAAGTCTAGATTAGAGGTACTCTTCTTCACATCTTTTGGGAATGCGAAGATCTGGCCGAATGCTGGACACAAGTTTTTGGGAGAATCTCGAATATAAGTGGGATGGTGATAGAGAATTCCCCACGAAGGGCCTTGTTGCACCAAGGGTTAGAGTTGATTAAGGTCGCAGATCTACCCCTGATAACACACATATTGTTAGCAACCAAAATAGTGATCGCAATAAAATGGAGTAGAACTGGGAAAATCTTTTGGGAGCAAATAAAGAATCAAGTAGACAACCAACAAGTAATGGAAACTGGATATTTTACACAAAGGGTGGAATTGGACAAACATAATAAAATATGGCACAAATGGGAAGGATAATATAATAGGACCTAGATTAGATGGCCCCCAATAACAGGGAATAATGAGAGGAATGAAACAATATTGGAGAAACTAACGCTGAATGATCTTGGTAAATCCCCTTGACATTCCGAGTGTGTACCCTGCCTGGACTCCATCGGACTGATTTTCTGTCGGAGATGGTCCCTCCCCCCCCCCCCCCCCCCCCCCCCCCAGGGAAAGCCCTAGCGAGTCGGTAGTGAAGAGGTTTCGTGCTCCATATAAATGTTGTAAGTAATTGTCTGTATATACATATTGTATGGCAGGGGCACTCTGTCCAGGAAAAAAAAGGGAAGGAAAAGGGAAAGGGAAAAGGAAAGGAAACAAAAAGAAAAGAAAAAATAATGATGAAAGCAATAAGGCCGGAATAGCTTGGGCAGAATGTTCCCCCCATATCCTTTTCTTTTTTACATATTGGTATATATGTGTGTGTTATTTTAATGTGATACTTTATGTGTATTTTGAAAAAAATGAAAATAAAGTTTATAAAAAAAAAAAAAAAAAAAAGTCAGATTACCTCACCTTTATTAAGATGAATGAGGGATGGATCCCGAAGGGACTGACAGTGGGCGATACATTCGACTAAAAAAGGCCTGATGAGGGGGACGTAACAGGGATTAAACTGATAAGAATAGTACTACTTAACACACCACTCCTATCTGGTGGCACATTAGATTACACGCGCAGTGCCCCAAATTTGAAGTAGGAGGACCGACCAAGCATCTTTTTCCATCTCCCGGTTCCTAAAATCTGTCACTGTGAAGCGGGCGTAACCCTTACACTACCTGATCGATACAACATCATACCTGATATTTTGAAGCACGTTATTCCAAACAATTTAGGAATGTTAGGTGATTTATGCCCTTTATGGATTAAAACCAGACTCTGCATCAACTATGTAATTTTCCATGGGAGTTTTGCCATGGATCCCCCTCCGGCATGCCACAGTCCAGGTGTTAGTACCCTTGAAACAACTTTTCCATTACTATTGTGGCCAGAAAGAGTCCCTGTGGGTTTTAAAATTCGCCTGCCTATTGAAGCCTATGGCGGTTCGCCCGGTTCGCCCATTCGCGAACATTCGCGGAAGTTCGCGTTCGCCGTTCGCGTACGGAAAATTTTATGTTCGCGACATCTCTATTTACCGCCCAAAACTAATTTATTTTTTCAAAGTGCGCTGTAAGCACAGTATTTGACTGTTCTATTTGACTCTCAGATGTAATACATGTAATGCTATTGCTATTCTATAATCTGAAATAGAGTCGTTCGGTTTATATACTTTCGGTTTATAGAATAGCATAGAATTACATGTATTCTATAAATCGAAAGTATATAAACCGAACGACATTCGGTTTATAGACTTTTGGTTTATAGAATACATTTGACCTATTCGTATGAATGGGGACTCTATTTCGGTTTATAGAATAGCAATAGCATTACATGTATTCTATAAACCGAAAGTCTATAAACCAAATGTCGTTCGGTTTATAGACTTTCGGTTTATAGAATACATGTAATGCTATTGGCTATTCTATAAACCGAAAGTCTATTAACCGAAAATGTACAGTATGTCACTATTGCTTGCATTTTAAATATGTTGTCTCTATATCTGTCTATATGTTATTGTTATGTTGGGAAAATAAAGAAACTCCATGAAGCAGAACATTGTGTTTGTGTTTTATTAATATTTTATCTATTGCCTTTTCTTAAAGCAGGAGACATAAATATATTGTTTCATAAAATGTCATCTATACTTGGAAAAGAAGTAACTTTAGCAGAAGTGGTAAAAATTAGATCATAGATAAATGTAGTATATCAAATTTCCTAAGCCAGAAAAACAATAGACCATTGTTTTTTTTCTTCAGCAAGCTATTCTGTAATAAATATTAAGTTGAAAAAGTACTCTTATTTTATGTAGTATGGGTATTAATGTGTGCAGGGATCACCACAATAAAGATGACCAGTATTAGATTTCACAAGACAGAGCCACTGCTATTTATTTTACTAGCTGATGTCTCTAGAAATGTGATTTTCTCTTTTGCTTATCTCCTACATAATTCAATTCACTATCCATGGCAACAGCAGCAATAAAGTGGTGTACTTCTGTATATGTCTGAGAAACATGTCATTTTTCTGAATTAACTTAATACGAAGCAGGCTCACATCAAAGGAATTTTAAGACACTACACATTTAACTTTACAGATAACCCCTATATGTTATGTACAGTAATCATAAAATACCAAATATAAACAGTACAAGTATAAAAGATAACATTATTTTGAGAGAAAAAAAACTAGTAACACCAAGTAATTTACCAACAAACATATACTATTTTAATCTGCATGAGCACTGTTCCACACATCAAGCTTGAGAAAAGACTTAATGGTGTTTTAACACCATGGGTTCAAAATGATAACCACAAAGTGCTCTATATACATGGAGTACCCACCGGGGTTATACATAGAGTATTTGGTACCTGAGGTGAATCATACGTTTGGCCTCCTAATTTTAAAATGTAAAAACAATGCCATCTCTAACCCGAACAGCTTGTCAGTGCCATATTTGTCCCCACACAGCTTGCCAATTTCATATATGTCCTCATACAAATTGTCAGTGCCATATTTTCCCCCAAACAGTGTAGCAGTGCCATATGTATCCTCAAACAGCTTGTCATTGCCGTTTTTGTCCACTAACAGCATTGCATATAACCTGGATCCCTCAGTCTCCCTGGTGTTTAGTGGGGTCAGCCAGAAGATGTGTGTGGGCTACTTCAACATTAATGGGAAGTCACGTGACACCAGAATTCTGAGTTAGAAGATCTGCTGCTAGTGAGTAGTGCACAGCTATCTTCTGGCTGCCCTATTAGGCACCAGGGAGACTGGGATATCCTGATTATTTACTGTGCTAGTACATCCCCTGGCACCGGGGGAGGAATGTCTGCCATGTCTTCAAGTATGCCCCTGGTTACCACCATTAATCAGTTGGCTAAAAAAAACTTTTTTGTGCTGAGAGTGGAAGTTATGTATAAGAACCAGCAGATGCTTGAACATAGTATTGACCACTGTTCATTTGCATTAAAGGGCTAACATTTTCAGAAAAACATAGTGACAATGTAGTTTAGGTAAAAAGAATTTTAGCATTCATCAAGTTCAACGATTTTCCTATTCTTAGTTTACCACTTTTGATTCAAAAAAGGGAAGAAATATATATTTCTAACAATTCTGAATTTTGCTTTCAATGGGGAAAAAAAATCCTTCTTGACTCCAAATGGCAATCCAATTTCTCCTTGGATCAACAAGCACTAAATACATTTTAATGCCTATACTAACATGCATAGTCCTTTATGTTCTGGCTCATTAAAACGTACCAAGGCTCCTTTGAATGGAATCTAATGTATTTTCTAGCACCTCCTGTTCAGGCAGTTAATTAAAGAAGTAAAAAGAAAGAAAGGGAATGATTGCCTCAAAAATTTTACTTAAAATATATCTGTTAATAATATAGTTTAAAATATATAATTAAATCTACACACATAATAAAAACAGTGCATAAATTCCCAAAAAATGCAAAAGAATTCATAACTAAAATATAGGAATGCACAACACCAAATCCTAGTTTGTCTGTGAAATTATAAGTCACAATAAATCAAGAGGGGTTATGCATTTGATTTATCTATTAGACTCACAGCAGAAAGATCTGTAATCAAACTGAATGGTAAGTACAATAACAATTTGATTTAAAGCTGTGACAGCAAACACTGTAATTATTGTAAAATGTACACAAGGCTTACACCAAGAAAAAAGTAAAAGCAGCTACCAAAAGAGCTCTTTTGGCAGCTGATTGTAAGTATTTTGTATACAAATCGTAATTGCAGCTTGTTAACCCGAAGTCTAACAGCAAAGAAGAGTTTGAAAAGTCAGCAATTTCTACCAGTTTATTGACAGATTGAACAGTAACAATTTGTAGTCATCTAGCTATACAAATACCTAAAAAAATTGTCCAGTTGCTCAACAAATAGGACAGAGCTTTTGGTGTGCGGTTCTAAAATTGATACAAATTATCCGAGAGATAAGGACATAATAGAGCAGTTTGATTACATTGTTTACTTCAATAAGGAAGAAAAAACCTATATAAATCACTCTTTAGCTCTTTCTATAAAAAGCAAATCAGCATTAAGGGTGCATGTACAATAGCCAAACTGGCTTAATGAACAAATTATTATAATTTTAATGTGTCCATACCTATGTCGTTGTCATAACGAGCATACTAAGGGGCAATATCCTGGCATATTGGGGGCAATATCATGGCATATTAAATGGCATATTGGGGGCAATATCCTGGCATAATAAATGGCATATTGGGGGCAATATCCTGCATATTAAATGGCATATTGGGGGCAATATCCTGCATACTAAATGGCATATTGGGGCAATATCTGGCATATTAAAATGGCATATTGGGGGCAATATCCTGCATATTAAATGGCATATTGGGGGCAATATCCTGCATATTAAATGGCATATTGGGGGCAATATCCTGCATATTAAATGGCATATTGGGGGCAATATCCTGCATATTAAATGGCATATTGGGGCAATATCTGGCATATTAAAATGGCATATTGGGGGCAATATCCTGCATATTAAAATGGCATATTGGGGGCAATATCCTGCATATTAAATGGCATATTGGGGGCAATATCCTGCATATTAAATGGCATATTGGGGGCAATATCCTGGCATATTAAAATGGCATATTGGGCTTCAAAGTTCTTAATTTAAGTTCTTAAGTTTTTTTTTCCTGAAATTTCCTTCTTAAAATTAGGTGCGTGTTATACGCCGGCGCGTGTTATACGCCGATAAATAAGGTAATTAATACAATGCTATATAGAATATAACAATTTTATGTGTGTAGCTTTGCTTGTGATATCTTTTAAATATACTGTTTTCAACGCCAAAGATATAAACAAAGTATATTATATATACCACATTTTGGTTTTCATCTTTACAAAATGTATCTGTATTCTTGAATCAAAGAAATCTATTGTTGCATTGTTAGTCTTGTTTGTCTAAATAAATTAGCATAATTTAGCATACAGCAGGCCACGACCGCAACAGTATGATTACAGTATTTTTAAATGTTTTTACTGACATGGCATGTGATACAGAAGGGCCAACTCTGGAGTTAACATAATATTATTTTCTATATACTCAATTATCTTGTCAATTCTATCCCAATAAATCTGGATAAAGGAGCATCTAGAATCATCATGATGATTCAAATGTATCCTCTTCCACTGACACACCGCCAACATCTATTACTTACCACCTATGTATAGAAAGGGAGCTGAGGTAATGGAGAAAAAGAGGAGGGAATCAAGAAGGTGTATTCCCATTGGGATAAAATTCCAAGTGTCTCTTTGGGATTTGTTCTGTTGTTTTAGATCAACAAATATGGGTATGCTGAACATGATGGACTACATTTGTGTTTTCAACCTTAGGAGTATCAAGAAAAAAATGTTGAAAGGGGACATCAGCTCAAGTCAAAAACCAACAGAAAAACATGATTATTAATAGTGAAAAGAAATACATTCAGACATATTCCCAAGTATTGTCAAACACAGTTATAGCCGAGCTTTTAGATTTAATTCTTACTCTTACTATTCTAATCCTTACTACTGTACAGCAATGGCTATAAACAAATTGGAACTGATAACACCCTTCCCACAATTTAAAATATGCAATAAGGTGCAGCAAAAAGGATCTAGCCAACAAAGTTTACCAACTCACCTTCCAAACCATGTAGAGCACTTTGCGTTGGTTAACGTGGCTACCATCCTGTGGAATTCTGCTGTACACTGAAGTACACTGGGAAATGACAGATGATGGATCATCCAGTATTTTTAATGCAATGTTTTGGAAACTAGGCCTAGAGAAGAAACGTTAAACTTATGGAAAAGGGACACGAGCTAAGCATTATGGGACTGAATTGTATTGCCTGCCTGGAGTGTGTGCAGGTGCATGATTCCATCCTTTCAGCCATGCCACAACAGCAACAGAACAAGAAACCAGCACCCTAGGTTTTATTTTAATAAATCACCTAATCTTTTCATTTGCTTGCTACTATGCAATAAATGTATAAATGAAATGAATAGCACATTATGAAGGGAATGTCTCATGTTGTGCTTGACAGAGTCCCTTTAAGTATTATAAAAGAAATAAGTGAAACACATAAATGTATTTTTTTTTTTTTAAAGAGCCAGTTTTAATATAGATTTGTTTGTCCAGTTCTTTTTAGACTTGAGTGAGCCTTCAAATTGCAATCCAGTATATAAAAAAACATGATAGTATAGAGATTAGGGAAATATGCTATTGTTAACATGCATTCAATACCGTGCATGTGTGTGTTATCTCACACACTGTATGTTAGTGTAAAAAAGAGAATTCATTATCTGAAGTTATTACTCACTGCATTGAGCAGGTATACACAAATGGACATGAAAAGTAAAAACAAAAGTCCTCATGTAAGAAATATAGGGTGCCTTTATAAAAATGTTATTTTAGATCTAATACACAGATATGTGTTTTTGGTGGGGTGGGCGTGTATTCTGCTTTCACAATGGAAGGTCATTTGCACATCAGAATAGGTTGTAAACAAGGTTACAGAGAGGACTTCTTTAGATTGTAAAAACAAGCCTTTCACAGTTCTTCACAGTTTTTACTTAGTTGCAGATGGGTGTGACAAAGGGGGTTGCATTTATTATATAGACCATATAACTCCAAACTGGTTTGAACTGGTTTTTTAACTCTCTGGGAGATAACTGAGGGGATTTTGGGATACTAAGTTGCATGAACCACTATTTTAGAGTGCTAGTCTTGTCTGTTCCTGGGTGAGGAGAAGACAGCCAGCAGAAGACCCAAGATGAAGGCACAAGGAGAAGATGTTAATTTATTTTAAGTATACCTTTTCTGTTACCTGTTGATTATAAACAAGTTATGTATAATGTGTACAGTGTGTAATTTCCTATTATAACCTTTAACAGTATCTCAATTTAATAACAATATACCTTTTTATATATACTTGTCTCTTTGCTTCATTCATCACACATTCCCTAAAAGAATAGCTCTGTAGGAGGGTGATGTATTTTTTTTTTTTTTTACAATCATTCCGAGCTTCCAATTGTTCTACAATCAACAGGCAGATTTTAATTAACTTTCTAGTGTTTCATTGGGTTCACATTTAATTGTTCATTAGCAGCACTTGCATTCTTCTCTAGTGAGGTTTTTCAAATTTTATTTGTGTGTATTTTCTACTCTCTGATCAGAAAAAAATGAATATGGATATATGAATATATGTTGCATATTGCCAAATATTTTGTATATTTTATGTATAACAGATTTCAAAAATGTGAGCTTCAGTTACCAAAAGGTGAGTTAAGTGAGATGAACAGTGTACATTGCGTAAGTGGTGAGTTTCTCTTGAAGATGAATAGAGTTGGCATTGATATACAGTAACTAATAAAACTTACGTTTTACTCGGAGATGACTTCAAATACATTTTCTCTTAAAAAAAACAGTACTATAAATGGCAAACTAGGCTTTTTTGCTCGATATGCTAAATGGGTTTGGCCTGGCACAATGTATTATTGAATATTGAAATTAATTATCTCACCTTAACTCACCTTTTCTGGAATAGCATCCACATACTAAAAATAGTAAAAAGTGATTGTAATAGATCAGATTTTACAACTGACTTGGGTGCATATAGATTTTCTCTAAATCACTTTCCCCTTTCCTACCAGAAGTTAACATCTGGTCACCCTATTACAGCTATTCCCATATCCCTTATATCCCATCTATTTTAAAGGTATGTAATTCACTGCCTGAAGCGTTGGTGCTAGCAAATAGGTTAGCTGCCTTTAAAAGAGGCCTTGGTACTTTTTAATGAGCCGGAACATAAAGGTCTAGGTATGTAAGTATAGGAAGTAATATTTATTTAGTGCTTGCTGATCCAAGGAGAAATATGATCGCCTTTTGGAGTCAAGAAGGACTTTTCTCCCATTGAAAGTGGAATTAGGATTTGCTGAAATACTGAATAAGAAAAGGGTTGAAATTCATGGACACAGGTCTTTTTTCAACCTAAACTACTGTGTAACTATACATTATGTGCAGAACAGTGATTTAAATAAAACGTGAAAAGACATAATAAACAAAAATCAAATTACAGTCTCCCAGAACATTGACTCCTCAAAAGAAGCATAATGCTGTTATTAACCCAGATATATTGGTTTATGAGACAGTATGATTGTCAGAGAAAGATACTGTTTTTCATAAATCACTTTAGATTCATTTTAGGCAACATAAATAGCAAATATCAAGACAATACAAATTATTAAACGTTGCGTACATTTCTGAAATAAGTCACATTAGAGTAACTTATATCTATTAATCTCACTGTTAGCTGATACCCAGTGAACATTTGCAGACAAAGGATTTAACCTCTTTAAACCATTAAAGATATCTCTGCCGGAGCAGTATACTCTTTGTAATGCATTTGTATCAGCAGTTGTACTGTGTGCTGATGAGAGAAAACAGCTGTAAATGACATCAATTAGAAGAGGACACTAAAGACTTTTAAAAGACATATCCAAACCAATTAGATTTAAATCTTCTCTTCTGAGAAAATGAAACTTTAAACCTTGTCAGTCTAATAAATCCTTTACAACAGCTGACCAATTCATGATTGTCATCACCTACTTTAGCTCTGACACATTACTAGAGATAAACCAAGACTTTGTTATTTATCCACATAATTGCTGTTTTTTCGAGAGAATCAGATATAGCTTTAACAAACATTGGAAGTTTATTGGAAGGTAGTACAAACATTTCCAAACACAGGAAACAAACAAAAAAAATGACGTATTTCAATTTCTTAATTTAAAAAAATGGAATGTCTCTTTTGGGCGTTCCATTATTTCTGGTCTTCAATGATTGATTTAGACAGTCTAAAAGAATTTTTCTATTTTGATAAAAGAATGTGCAAGAGAGACTGTTCTCTGCAAGTAGCCAATCATAGGTTTTTAATACATACACTAGCAAAAAATACAGAACTCTGGAAATAAAGAGGCAATTCCAAACGCTGCTAGAGTCTATAACCATTGCTGTCCCTTCTGAATGGAAAAATTTGTAAAATCACAAAATAATATTTCAAGCACATGTAGCATAAAGTGAGTGTATAAATAAGCAGAAAGAGAAAACTCAGAGGAACAGCGGCGGCGACCAGACAGGGAAAGAATGTCTCACAGACCAGTACACAGATGAAGCTGAAGGTGAGTTTATTCTCAAGCATATACAGCTTTTTCATCAAAGTGCCTGCTCCTACCTGGTGAAACACATAAAGCTTATGCGTTTCGCGCCTATACTTGATGCTTTCTCAAGTCTCTTGAGAAAGCACCAAGTTTAGGCAGGGTCAGTCTGGTATGTAATAGAGAGGTTTCATCTATAATGGTGTAAGCGAGCAAAAAATGGTGTTGCCCCTCCCGAGTAGGGTACATCCTATTTGGCTGGCTATTTGAGATTTTGGGCTCCCATTTCTTTGTTTGTCTCCAAGTTCATAATTTGACTTCAGATTAAGGGCCAACACATCTGTTATCAATCTGATCTCACAGGCAAAGTTGTGTACAAAAATAAATATAAAACTAACAAACTGAATAATAAAAAATAATATTTATTTGATAAGATTTTCCTGATGTCTCTGCTATATAGTTTGTTCTGTTACACAATATTCTTCATTTACTAGTTCCATAAAGAAGACTCACCAATTAAAGTGGTTGAAACCCTTGATTTGGATTACATAAAATGTTACCGTTTATAAAAGTGCCTTAAGATTTCTCCTTTTTGTTTGTTTTTTAATCAAACCACGGGTGAACTAGGTTTTTTAAGGATGCTGATGGATGAAGTTAAGTTTTAAAGGGACAAAATTATAAAAGGAACAAGGAAACACAATTCTATCCCCTAAAGATGTTATGCTTCCATGGTGTAGTTGTTCTTCACTTAAAAGATACCTTTGTTACAAGTATTTAAACTGTGTTCACATAGCACCATCTAGTGTTCAAACAGTATTACTTAAAATCAAAATATAAATACTGAGAGGCGAAAATAGGACTGTTAGAACATTAATAGAGAACGTGCATAGGCTCCGTAGAATAATAGGAACTCCCAGGATGATGTCTCAGGATGCCCCAATAGAGGTGATGTCGATCCTGATGCAGGATATGTCGCTATCCCGATGGAGAAGTAGGGGAATGTCCCATATTGGCGACCTATTTGAGAAAGATAGACTACTCATCTTCCCAGACTTACAGATCCAATTTGGATTGCCATCCGCAGAATTGTTTACCTACCTGAGAGTGAAACACTTCCTGGGGGAGATCGACATTTCCTCTACTGATTCTTGGGGGGAGTTGGTGAACTCAGTTTGTACTGCTTCAAAGAAAATAATTTCTAAATTACTGGCCTTTCTGGAGGAGATCCAACCTCAGGAGAAACCACGGGCAATACTCTCATGGGAAATGGACCTCATGTTCGAAGAAACTCATCAAAAATGGTGTACGGCCTGGCACTCCACCAGAAAGGCCACACATTGTGCAAACTTACAGGAGCAATACTTTAAATTATTATACCGTTGGTACCTAGTACCTACACGGTTATTCAATTTTCACCAAACCCCCGATGATCTTTGTTGGAGATGTCATAAACATCAGGGCACTCAGATACATGTATGGTGGTCGTGGAACACTCTAGGAGCATTAAAGAGAAAAGTAGGACATAAGTTTGAGGAGGCTCTGGGTATGCCCTTTCAACTGACACCACAGATATTCCTGTTCCATTTGGACATTCCAGGTGGAGACAGGTATATTAAAGTATTCCTAATTAATATTCTGATGGCAGTAAAACTCTGCCTTGCCAGGTATTGGCGAAGAGCGGAGCTGCCTACCTGGAGAGAAAAGGAAATACAATTAACTTAACAAGCAGGTGCAGAAAGATACTTCTATAATAGAAATAAAGAGACTAGGGAATCTCATCTAAAAATATGTGCAAACTGGAAACCAGAGAGGAAAGAGGAAGGCACTCGTGCGTAGGATGCGAACATTGAGAGGCATAGAGGGTCACGTGCGCAGCAGGCGTGGTGCCCCCCACAGTCCGGGGAGGGAGACTGGAGGAAGAAGGCGAAAGATATGTTGATGAATGATTGAATGGATGATATGCAGTATGTTTGGGTTAAGATACGTTAATTTTGGAAACCCCCCCATTTAGACCCTTAGTAGCGCCAACGGGTACGCTTAGCTACACTCAGTCCATGGAAGTTGGAGCGAGGGGATAGCACGATTACACAGGGACAAATTTGCCACCAATTTAAATTGATAACCCCCCTCCCCCCCACGTAGTATAACTGAGGTAAGAGATCCTTGAGGCTTGGGCAAATCTTATGCAACGACCCATTTTGAAATAATTGTATAGGTATATTTTTATGTAATTGTTTCGTAATAATTGTATTTATATATTTTTAAAATATTATTGTATACTGAAAAAATAATAAAGATTTATAAATAAAAAAAAAATATATAACTATTAATGTCCCTTTTTTTTTATTGAAGGCATATATAGAAATACATATTTACGATTGATTAATTCACTTAAGAAAGATTGTGTATGTACACTGTGAGGAACTCCCTGGTACCCTGGTTGTCAAAGCTCTGCTGCAACTCCAAATATATAAGGAAAACTCAGAAAGTTACCCTAAGTATGAGCACTATTATAGCAGTAAAACACAAGCATCATTCATTTGAGAAACACTAAGGCTTATATATATACCCACATAATCTGATCAACCACAAGTAATTACATTAACACAAACAATGGACTAGGAACTAAACTCAATTCCACATCAGATACTCTAATTTACCTGGTCTTGGCATACAATGAACTTCACATAATTTATTTAACATAACACAATAGTCCCACAAGTAATAAAAACAACTATGAACGGACGAGATGACGAGGACGTGAGGACGTCGACGAGAATGGGAGGAGCACCCGCGAGTAACCCGCGAGCGACTAATGAGCAGCTGAAAGAGTGACCAGAGCGAACAGCTTCTCCACACCAACCCCTTATCGATACTCGGTGGCTGATTATATCTGCAGATCTGGACAACACCTACCTGGTGGCCCCCGGGAGACCAGCGCCGCGTGGGAATTGTGTTGGGCAGCCGGTCGGGAACTGACTCTGTCCCGGTGGCGTCCTTGGGTGGATTGGAGCAGTGTTACAATCTTTGACCGGAAGACTGAACCACGCTTAATAGCACTCTAAAAGCAAGTAAAACCCTCGCTTTATAGCACTCTCAGGCATATAGTCGGATTTCCTGATACAAGTACAGAGCGGAGCAGTCGGGGTTAAAGAGATAAGTACCCTTTTTTCCTTTTTTTTTTTTTTTTTGAGGGGTGGACACTAACCTTACATTCTAGAGGTCGTGGTCCCCTTCTTGATGTGCAGAGACTTTATCTATAGGGAATCTTTGATTAATTGCACTGCTTAGACTGCAGCTCAGAGGTGTCATATGTCCAATACTGCTGTAAATACATCATTTCCTACGAACAGGAGCTTTGATGTGCCGCTGCCTGATAATCAACTATACAATACTAAATGCTGGCTTAAAATAATACAGGCTCTGTAGCCTCCTAGCCTCCTAAAGACTGAGAAACAACTCTGCCTGGTCAGTATCTGATTATTCAAGCCCCAAGAGTTGGTGAATAAGAATAACTGGAGACTAGGTGACAGAATTATTAAAAAAGCTCCAGAGGCATAGATCCTAAGCTGTCCTCATATACCATCAAGTGATACTGATCTCTGAGGTTATTAACATCCCATGAATTTACTGTTCCATTAATATTCTGACTGAGTACCTGATAATCTGCTAATAATCACCTAGGGTACTTGTGATCTGGACTGAGTATCTGACAATCTGCTAATAAATCACCCAGGGAACTTGTGATTTAACATCTCCCTCCAGGGGGCGTTTTAGGGTAAAGATACCTCTTGCTCTAGTATTGACAAAAGAGGGAATTGAGCCTAATTTCTATCTTTGCATAACGAGATATACTCTCGGAAAATCTCTCGCTCAATAAATGGCTCCTAAACCGGATAAAACCCTTAAAGCGGACAGGGGAGGTGAGGAAAGAATAGAAAAGAAGAAAAACGCAGGGAAATCGGCTAAAATTCCTCCTATAAGTTCATTTTATTCCCCGCGGAGCCAAGCGGATCTCTCCACACTCTCTGAAAAACCTCCAACGGACCAAAGCAGCGAGGGTAGTATCCTGGAGACGGCCAGCTACATCTCAAATACAGACCTTTCAACTGCGCTGGAAGCTCTTTACCAAAAGATAAGAGTAGATTTAGACCGTAATTTAGCAGAACATAAAGAAGAATTTCTCCATTTAAAAACTACTATCCTTTCACAATCCAACGAGATAATTCTCCTTCAACAGAAAGTTAATGAACTAGAAGAACAAAAATCAACATTGAAATCAGAAATTACTAAGATGAATCTTAAGATCGCAGATATAGAGGATCGCTCAAGGAGACAGAACTTAAAAATAAGGGGTGTTCCAGAGGAGATTACAGATATTGATAAATACCTGACTGAGCTACTTGCGGTCTATATTGACCCAAAAATATCTGGCCCATTTCCAATAGAACGGGCACACAGACTTCCTAAGCCCTTAAACCTCTCACTACCTAATAGCAGCAGAGATGTAATTGTCCGATTTCAGAACTCAAGGATTAAAGAGCTGTTGACGCTTGAAATGAGGAAGAACCCACACAAAGATACTAGATATACTGGATTAACCACCTACGCTGATCTTTCAGCAGCAACTAGGGGGTTCAGGAGGAATTTTGCAGATCTGACTCTCTGCCTGAGAAATAACAATATTACTTATTCCTGGGGTTTCCCAGCCAGACTTAGAGTTACATGGAGAGAAGAGAGACTTGTATTTTTTGAACCAGACCATCTTAGGTCCAAAATGATTGCATGGGGTTTGCTACATTAGAAGATAAAAAGTGATGTCTGCTCTGGAGGGGGAGGGGAGAAAATTTGATTGGGGTTTATGGTTTGGTAGCTGATGTATTAAAACTCTTGTGTTTTTTTTTATTTTTTTTCTCTTCTATGTACATATGGTCAGGATTTAACCATCTGACGCAGACACAGTTAAACAATGTACTAAAATCAGGTGGATTGGTGACTGAAGCGGTCCCGCAGTAAATTGCGGGTAGGCTATATATATATAAGAAATTATCCTGATCTCTGGGTTTGGGGGAAATTATCCATAGAATAATAACGGTTATGAAATATGTGAATTTGGACACACTGGGTCAGATTCCTATAACCCATAGTTTATGGGACAGACCAGACTTCACTTAATGACCCCCCGGATCCAGATAATATCAAGGTACCAGGAGCTATAATATTATATTAGTCTCTACCCAAAGAACCTGGCGACCTTGGTGGTTTTGAGTAAACCTTCATACTGAGGCGGACACGCCTTTCTGCTGATGCCTGAATTATTGCCCAAATTCTTGTGGGTAGAACAAGGATAGATGGTAACGCATTGAAACATAGTATTTTAGCCACAACAGGTGTAATTATAGGAATGGTTGGAAGACGGTAGCCGGTCATATAATTAGGGTGTAAGCCAGGATTTTATAATTACTGGTTTTTACACACCAGATCTGGTACAGTTGAAACATACTTCACACCTACACCTTATTACACATGACTGATTATTGTATATAGATCAGTTATTTCACACAAAAATCTTTAACCTTTTTTTTTTTTTTAATATGGGAACACGCTTACTTAGTTACATTTACACACATTTAAAATTATATGAATGGTTTAAGTTCCTTCGAGCAATTGGGTATATTACGTTTGCGGAACGGATTTTACTACTCACCTACTATATCATTTAAACACATATCACAGATTAATAAAAAGAAAATGTTTGATTGTGTAACACGTGATAGATTTTGAATATTAAATTATTTTTTTTATTTATTTATTTATTTTCCTTGTTTTAGATAGATAGATTCTGCACGCAATGCCGAATCAATGTTTAAATTCTTTTAGGTCACAAAGGGATAGGTTTTGCCTCACGTTTGAATAGTATTGGATATTATAATATGAGTTCCTTGGGCATGTAGCTATTCTCCCAATACTTGCCATTGCGGAACTTATTATACTCTCCACCTATTATATCATTTAAATATAATCTAAACACATATCACAGATAAGTAAAAGGAAAATGCTTGATTGTTTAACATTTGATAGACTTGAACTACTACCCTTTTTTTTTTTATTTTTATTTTTTTTTCTCTCCACTCTCCTCACTTGTAGATATATTCACACTTAATGATGAATTGGTGATTCAACTGGCCAGGGTCACAAGGGATAGATACTGACTCACTTATGAATAATATTAGATCTTATAATCACAATATATATATATTTTCTTGTTTTCTTTCTTTTCTTTTTCCTCTCTCCCTTCATATTTATCTCCCTTTCCTGGTGTAAATTCATAATCACGATTCCGGAATAGATATGGAAGGTGAATAATGGATGTATATATTTATATATTTGTTGACGTGGAATGTAATAACGGATATATGTATGTATATATTATATGTATATGTATATATGCTGCATACTTGTCCTGGATTCTATCTTCCTCCTGTTGCCCCCCCTATGGTAGCCTGATTAATTGACTCCCCACATAGGGGTGGGATAATAACCCCGTAAGAGTCTATTGGTCGCTGCTCTCTAAGACTAGGATTAATAACTATTTAAAAGGGGGCTCGCGACCCCTCCTCACGCTTTTTTTTTTCTCTTTTGTTTGGTTGTTGTTTTTCCTTCACTATCTGCTTCCCAGATGGTTCAGGGAAACAGACCTTTCAGGAGTTTGGGAATTTATTTCCCAGGCTCATTTGAGGGGTGTAACGGATATGATTGGGTGTTTGTGTGGATGTGTGTGAAAGGTTTGATGTATGCTGGGTCTTCTCCCCCTGGGACCTCTCGCGCCCCCATGTACAGCAGACATATAGCTTGAATGACACTTAAACTTACATCTATAAATTCACAGGGTCTAAATTCCCCATACAAGAGGGCCTTTTTATATGATCTCTTGACAAGGGAATCAGTTGATATTGCATTTATACAAGAGACTCACTGGAAGAGAGACCAAAAACAATACTGGAAATATAAGAGATACCCGCATGTCTATCAGTCCTGCCTCTGTGATAGGAAGAAGCGTGGAGTAGCATTAATAATTGATGGCAGGCATAAATTTGAACATATGTTCCACGAGACAGACCAGGATGGTCGCTGTCTTATCTTAGTCTGTCAAATTAATGATAAAGTTTACACATTTATGAATCTATACGCCCCCTCGAACCACTCAACTCAATTTTTTAGATCAGCCCTACAAAGACTTGAGGAAGTCGCCAAAGGCTTGGTCATTATAGGGGGAGACATGAACTGTATCTTAGATATTGAGCGGGATAGATCTTCAATTAAAAACTGTAAATATATTGGAGAACTCAGACGTAGGGCGGATAGATTTGCGGATATACTCTCTCGGTTTAACTACTACGATATCTGGAGAGTTCAAAACCCAGACGACAAAGATTTCACCTTTCACTCCCTGCCTCACTCCTCTTACTCGCGTATTGACTTTTTTTTTATGCTGGGTCAAACCCTGGGCAGCTGTCTTCGCTCCTGGATTGGTCCCATCACATGGTCAGATCATGCCCCTATATTCATGGAGATCAGGCAGAACCCAGAATATGGATCTAAAAGATCCTGGAGACTCAATGAGACTATTCTTGCTACAGTTGAGCAACAATCGGATTTGGCTACTCAGGCAAGGCTTTTTCTGCAGGATAACGATACGGAGACACCTCAGATATTAATCTGTGGTGTTCCTTGAAATGTTTCCTACGCGGATATTTAATAAAACAGGGATCCTGGATTAACAAACAAAGAGGGAAATCTTTAGCTGATCTCCATATTGCACTGGCGAAACTCGAGAGAACAAACAAACTAAACCCGTCTTCGCACTGCAATGGGGAGATTATTAAGAGCAGGCAGGAGATTATTGAGAAGCTTAGTGAAAAGGCAGAGTATATGCTGGCGAGACTGAAACAGAGATGGTACTCCACCAATAATCAGGTGGGTCGGGACCTTACAAATAAATTAAGATACAATAACCAAAAAGCTAGGATAAAAAAAAATTATATATAATGGGAAAATAAACCTATCTCCAAGGGATATTGCAGACGCGTTCCGAGCTTATTATGAGGCGTTATATAATCTTCCAGATCCCCAGATAGAGGAACCCGATCTGACTAGGTTTTTGGATAATCTCGATCTTCCAAAAATCTCGCCAGAAAAACTAGAGACTATGGGCCGTCCGTTTACACAGTTAGAGATCTCGAGTGCAATACATGAGCTGAAGGTTGGTAAGGCTCCAGGTCCGGATGGCTTTTCGGCCCTGTTTTATAGAATCCTGGATCCTGTGATTGTACCAATTCTGGACAGAGTATTTAATAGTATTAACAGAGATACGATCTTTCCAGATGAAATGATGGAAGCTTCGATACTACCTATTTTAAAGGACGGGAAGGACCCGACTCAGATTTCCAACTACCGCCCAATCTCGCTCATCAATCAGGATATTAAGATTTATTCGAAAATCTTGTCCCTTAGACTGAATGAAGTTGTTTTAGATCTGGTGGCTCCCGATCAGGTTGGCTTTATGCCAGGGAGGTCGAGCGAGGATAATATCCGCAGGGTCCTCGGCATAATGGAGGTAATTCATCGGGAGAAAACTCCATCAGTCCTTCTCGCGCTGGATGCCGAGAAGGCATTTGATCGAGTAAACTGGAAATATATGGCGGGGACCCTCCGGGCGTTTGGACTTGCTGGCCCTTTTCTGGATAAAACCTTGGCACTATACTCTAACTCCACCGCTAGAGTGAGAGGCATGTGCCTGGACTCGGCAATATTTGGGATTAGGAATGGGACACGACAGGGGTGCCCTTTGGCCCCATTAATTTATGCGCTTTCAATTGAACCACTTGCAGCTCTAATACGTAACTCAATAGACATTACCGGGATTGGAATTGGAAACAACAATCATCGTATTATGCTATACGCAGATGATATCCTGCTAACGCTTTCTTCTCCCCAATATTCAATACCGGCTATGCTGGAATTGGTCTCCAAATTTTCAAAATTGTCAAACTACAAATTAAATTTATCCAAAACCCAGGTCATTGCGCTATACCTAGGCACCAGTGAGAGAGACGTATTAGAAATCATAGGTCAAAATATAAATAATTTAAGCCCGATTGATTATCTGGGAATCAAAATTACACATACTCTTGGAAATATTATCCCCATTAATTATGCCCACCTCCTAATGGATATAAAGAAGATAGTCAACCCATGGAAGCAGTTAGAATTATCCTGGCTAGGTCGATTAAATATTATAAAATCATATATACTCCCTAAGGTACTATTTCTATTTAGAATGATCCCTTATAGAGTACCCTCTGATACACAAACAAATCGAGCTTGAATTTCTGAGGTTTGTCTGGGGATCTGGCAAGCCAAGGATAGCCAAGACAGAATTAAAAAAAAGTATCCAAAAAGGGGGTCTGGGCTTTCCAGACCTGATTAGACTACAGAACGCATGCCAATTGGCAAATGCGTTGGCATGGAAGGTGAAAAGCTCGGATAATGTGGGCTGGATTAATATAGAAAGGGTAGGAGCAGGTAGGGCAGACCCGTTCCTATTCCAATGGTTGAGCCCAGAAACATTTAGAAAGTTAAAAATAGATAATAAAATTATCGGAACACTTACTCAAAATGTATATAGACTTCGTAGAACAAAGGGACCTCTGAAAAAGATCACATCCGACACTCCATTAGAGGCGATATCCCTGATAATTCAGGATATAGACCTATCGAGATGGAAAATCGCAGGGATCCATAATGTATCTGATTTATTCGCTAATGACAGCTTTCTCTCCTTCTCAGACTTACAGATACGATATACTATCTCGAATGCAGAGATATTCACACATCTAAGACTTAAACATTTTTTCACAGGAACTGAGGTCACCCCTCCAGATCTATGGGGAGATCTGGTTAAGACTATTTCAGCTTCCTCTGGGAAAATTATTTCTAAGTTGCTTGCCTTCTTGGAAAATCTCCAACCACAGAATAAACCTCGGGCAATTGTAAGGTGGGAGAGAGACCTCTCATTGGATGAACCACTGCAGAAATGGTATAATGCTTGGCAGTCCACAAGGAAGGCCACGCATTGTGCAAACCTACAAGAACAATATTTTAAATTTATGCACCGATGGTACTTGGTACCCACACGCCTATTCAAGTTTCATCACTTGCCAGACGATTTATGCTGGAGAGGTTGTGGTGGTCAGGGATCTCAGATTCATATCTGGTGGGAATGCCCCAGATTAATGGAGCTGAAGGGATGGCTGAGCACTACCTGTCAAGAGATCTTTGGGATACCACTGAACTTACAGCCTCAGACATTTTTGTTCCATATGGACACTCCTTATAGGGATAAATATAGTACTATACTCCTGCTGAATGTCCTAATGGCGACAACAATATGTCTGGCTAGATTCCCTCTGGACATGAAATAAAAAGACAAATAGAAAATCAGACTGGAGCAGAAAGATATTTTTATAGGAGAGATAGAGCGCTCCGCGATTCCTTTCTTAACATCTGGTCCAAGTGGAACGATAGGAGAAGTAGGGGGGACCCTGTGAACTAGGAAATAACAAATGTATACTGACTGGGTAACCGAGGGAGAGTGTCGCCACGCCCCGGTCCCAGGGGGGGAGAGGGAGAGAGAGGGCAGACCCAGAGCGATAGAACGTTTGAATGTAGGGTTGAATGGGATTAACAAAAGCTGGTAGTAGAGCGTATGATGGCAACAGGAAGTTCAGGAATAATAATCACCTCATAATATATGAGAACATATAAATCTAATCCCAAAAGAGACAGGATCCAGGACAACTAGGAAGCTGAATCTTTATTAACCTCAGTCATAGCATAGCTACACCTATATTGGCATAATTGAATCTATTTTTATTAGATTACAAGTTTGCCAACTTTAGGCTGAAATAATGTGCGTGGTCTTATATTTGTACGTCTGCATACTTTCTGTATTTGTGTGTTCCCATACTTTCTTCCTTTTTTGCCATCAATTGTTATATTTTTAACTAATATTGAAAATAATAAAGATGTATTGAAACAAAAAGAAAAAAAAACAACTATGAACATATATGGACTTTCCTCCCATATATACTTCTTGGCTGTAGAGTGTGGGGTGTTCAAAGATAGTTGTATGAAAAGTTCAGGGACATGTTTGTTTTTTGGGGGAACATTGGGGTACTACAAATAGCACTAGTGCTCCAGTAGGATGGGATTGAGGGCTTCTTGATGATGTCCATCAATAAAGTGAGTTCACAGAATTTTAGAAATTCTGGCACATCAGTGGGGGCCCAGTGAAGCTTTCCCAAAAGAGACTGTCGGTTAGCAGCATGGGGTATGACTGGGCAAACATATTAGTTTGGGAGACAATGTCCCCCAAAACATCATCCCCCACAAAAATCTGCACAAACTGCAGGGGATAAATACTGTGACATCAATATTGATGCCAGGAACTGCATTGAAAGAAGGGATAGTTGACCTATAGCTATTAGGTGCTACCCACTCCTCAGCAGCACTGACAGCCAGAGTCTCATGACTCCTTGTGGAAGGGGGCTCAGCAGCCACTGATACATCACTATGATGTATTAGTAAACTGATCAGGGTCAAAATCTGACTCTGAATAAGTGGCCTCAGAATCTGATGCGAGGATGGCATAAGCTATACATGCGCTCAGACATATTAAAATACAATCACCCCCAAGTGGGTATAATTACCCCTAGCATGTTTAAATAAAAAAATGCTGACAGCAAAAATGCGCCTCTGCGGCCGGATCAATGCAAAAGCACTGATAAAAGGCAATTGAGGGGTTAATACCTCTTAGAACATCCCTTGTTATACGGAATAAATTACAGCAAAAAAATTAACCCCTAAAAAATTCCCAGATATCAAAACTTTGTTGCGTTGCAAGATCACTGTTCACAAAGTGTTAAAAGGCAGCGAAGGGGTTAACACACAGGGAATGTCTTTGACAAAAGCTGTTGGGTCTCACAATTTATAAAATTTATAAAACTGACTAACTTACTAAGCTCTCACAATACTGATCTGTCTCTCTTTCTCTCACTAAAACACTAAAACACAAGGTAGGAGAGGGAGGCAGATCCATACTGGAAATATTTACAAATATTTCTCTGACCAGGCAAATGGTGAGAGCTCATCAGAGCTATCACCCCCACCTTCTTTCACCATTATTGGCTGTTACTGACTGTCTTTCTGATGAGGCAATCAAGTAACGCCTCCAGAGGGAGTAAACTGCTACTGAGGCTGCTGCCCCTAGATGGGAAGCACCATTTTGGCCATGCTTCCTGAGGCCAAAGATCTCAGGCTGATTTTTCATTTTTTTGCTCACAGTGCAATAGGAAGCGATTAAATTTGCTTCCTATTCTCTTTTACACCATTGATGGTTTTAAAGGCACTGATCCTTTAAAACTGCCATTTTTAATCTCTCTCCGGAGCATACAGGTGGTGTTTGCAGTATTGCACAAAGCCTCTCTATCGGAGAACTGAAAGTGACAAAAAAGTCACTTTCAGTGCTCTTTTCACCACCACCCTTTTTAAAGGGAGTGTGCCTTTTAAACAGGCATTTAAATCACTGTCAAGACCGATCAAAATGCAGATGGCATTTTTTTTTGTATTTCACAATGCTTACATGCAGAGGCATTGCGGCAATACTGAAAACTCACTTGTTTCACAGCAGGACTTGTCAGGCATGTCCATTGTCGATAAGAGAGTTTTCTCCCAGGACATGCCTGACACGTCCATTGTCGCGAAGGGGTTAAGTTATCTATCCATATTTTATTAATAATTATTTAGCATAATTTAGCATACAGCAGGCCACAACCACAACAATTGGCGTAGTCAGCAGGATACAGTAACACTTATTAAAGTGAATACCATTTTTTACTGTGCACTTATTGCATACATTTACAGATTTGTGTATTTAAGCTCTAAACCTATGTGCTTGTGTGTTTAAGCTCTAGTGAATAGACCTTGCTAGTATTTGTTTGTTTGTTTCTGTATTAAAGTACAGTTTTTAGTGCATAGGCCTTGCTTGTAATACTTTGTAAAGATATTTAAAATAATCAAACAGAAATCACCAGCTGTAGCAGGCATACAAAAATCAAAATATGGAGGAATTCCTGTTTAGGCATAATTTGGTAGTTGGAAACCCATTTCTAAAGAATGAATTACATTTGCAGCTATGGTATATCATGACACTGGTACTGAGCTTGGTGCGCAGGCATTACAGTTAGACCTAGGCGTTTACTCAAAGAGAAAGAATAAAGCAGCTCCCACGACAGGGTGGATAATTGTGCATGCCCTCAGCCATAAGGTGCAGAAAAAGAGTGGTTGTTAAGAATGTATGATGACCATGTGCTTTTGAATGCAAGGGAAGCCATAAGTATGGGGAAGCTGACAATGCATCTGAAGCTCATGCAGGTATTGCAGAGGGTGAGAGAGTTTAGGGGGACCTTTTCATTGTTAGACACGGTTCGCCATGCTTTGTTACTAGTTTACCCATCACACTCAAATATTGAGCTGACAGTCCCCTTGGTAACAATGAAAGATGCCATAAATCATGTAAGGATGGTGTTGCAGGACTGACCAATGATAATTGAGATGGGCCTGATTTCGAGGATTTTACAGATAGCATGCGGTCAAGTTTTCTAAAGACTGCACCGCTAGATCTGAGAGTTCCCCTGTTATCTCTGCACTATGGGATTAAAAACAGTGGTGAAATACATCATGTGACCTCCTTATTAGCAGAGATTGAAGAGTTAAACAGGGAAAATAAACAGACTGAGAGTGTTTGTACAGCAGGAAAGGCTAGAATGGAGTTTGCAGAGAAAAATTCAGAGGGGAATCAGACAAGGCTGACTAGAAGGCAAATATGGAATGACTTGTTGCAGGCAGGAATACCTAGGGATGCCATACATGGCATAGTTGCCAACTGTCGGGACCACGGCCCGCCGCGGCCCCTTCCACAGGATCCCCTACCTGAATCTGCCGCTTCCCAGCTCCAGGCGCCCAGCAGGAGGGCTGCGCGAGCGCGAGGTAGGCCGCATCCCCGGCCTGTAGTAACTCGCGCCCCGCGATTCACGGGCACGAGTACTGGACTACCATCAAGGGGGCGTGTCCTGCGCTCGGATAGTGCACCATCAATGGACAGAACAAGGAGGAGTGTATAACAGGCAGGAGCTAGGTCCCACCCCTCTCCCTAGGCTTCTCAGGTGCAATCAGTGTTCACCTGGAGAGAGGTGGGAGGAGCTAGGTACTGGCAGGCTATAAAACAGGCAGGCACTGTTCATTCAGTGCTTGCTCGTTTTCAAGCTGCAGTACTTCGTATTGTTCCCTCTGAAGTTTTCCTATCCCTGCTACAGTTCCTGATTCCTCCTCCTTATTGAATTCCCGGCTATTGACCTGCTTCTGGACCTCACCTGTTTTTGTATACCTCTCCTCTGATTGTGACCCCGGCTTGGAATATCGATTGTGACCCTTCTCTGCCTGCCCTGACCTCTGGAACGTCCCCGACTATTCTCTTGCCTACTCCTCGGATACCATTTTTTCTGGACTGCATTGTTCGGTGGCCCTTCGCCTTCAGCGGTGATCCCTGCGCTGTGCTCCCTATCTTACCAACCCGGACCAAACCCGACACCAACATTTGAAAAAAAATTCCAGGGACACACTGCAGCTTTTCTTCCAAATGACCACACCTCCTTTCAAAAGCTCCACCCACTCAGTAGAATTAGCATAATGTAACTCCATCTACTTGTCACAGTGTCGATTATATCACCAAGTTCCCACCAACATTACCAAGCATCCTTGGTATACAACAGATACATTCACAGCACAACATCTACATCAGGCAGGTGCATTACATGAAATATAGTAAGACCTGATGCAGATGTGCTTCAATCAGAGAGCTGTGTGTACACGATAAAACATACATTAGTATGAACCTACCACTTCTGCTGGAAGGCCATTCCATGTATCCACTACCCTATCATTAAAGTAATACTGCCTGGCCTTATATTATATCTAGGATAGCCTTATACCTATCCCATGCATGCTTAAACTCCTTCACTGTATTAACCTCTACCACTTCTACTAGGAGACTATTCCATGCATCCACTACCCTCTCAGTAAAGTAATACTTTCATTAGTTACTGGCCTTATCTTATATCTAGGATAGCCTTATACCTAACCCATGTATGCTTAAACTCCTTCACTGTGTTAACCTCTACCACTTCTACTGGAAGACTATTAAATGCATCCACTACCCTCTCAGTAAAGTAATACTTTCATTAGTCCCTGGCCTTTTTCTTATATCTAGGATAGCCTTATACCTAACCCATGCATGTTTAAACTCCTTCACTGTATTAACCTCTACCACTTCTACTGGAAGACTATTCCATGCATCCACTACCCTTTCAGTAAAGTAATACTTTCATTAGTTACTGGCCTTATCTTATATCTAGGATAGCCTTCTACCTAACCCATGCATGCTTAAACTCCTTAACTGTATTAACCTCTACCACTTCTTCTGGAAGACTATTCCATGCATCCACTACCCTCTCAGTAAAGTAATACTTTCATTAGTTACTGGCCTTATCTTATATCTAGGATAACCTTATACCTATCCCATGCATGCTTAAACTCCTCTACCACTTATGCTGGAAGACTATCCCATGCACACACCACCCTCTCAGCAAAGTAATATTACGTTTCTGACCACAAAAAAACATTAAAATATTAAATATTTCCAGCATTTTGAAAAGCTTGAGGAGGACCCCAAATATATGTATAGAACTAGTTTAATTTATACTTTTATGAACTTTTTAATATTGTATTCAACTATTTTTATATGTGATTAAAATGTTATTTATCCCTTTCTCTGCTCCCACATTGCACCTAAAGAACTTAGCACCGCACCATACAGCACCCACAGCACTTTGCACCCACACATTTTGGCATGCCACAGTGTCAATCTGCCCCCAGAACATACCACAGTGTAACTTTGCCCATGCAGAACACGTCACCTTGTCACTTTGCCTCATAGTACATGTTATTTTGCCCCACAGAACATGCCACAGCATCACCATGGCCAGAGTCAATTTTCCCATTAATATGCCACTATTAGCCTGACCATTAATATGCCACTATTATCCTGGTCATTAATATGCCACAGCCTGATTGCCTAGTAATATGCCACAACCAGATTACCCAGTAATATGCCACAGTCTGATTGCCCAGTAATATGCCCATCTTGATTGCCCAGTTACATGCCCAGCTTGATTGCCCAGTAATATGCCACAGTCCAATTGCCCAGTAATATGCCCATCCTGATTGCCCAGTAATATGCCCAGACTGATCCCCCAGTAAGATGCCAGTCTCACTGCCCAGTAATATGTCCAGCCTGATGCCCCAGTAATATGCCATGGTCTAATTGCCCAATAATATGCCAGTCTAATTGCCCAGTAATATGCCACAGTTTAATTGCCCAATAATATTCCCAGCCTGATCACCCAGTAATATGCCAGCCTCATTGCCCAGTAAAATGCCTCCTCATGCCCCAGTAATATGCCACAGTTGAATTGCCCAGTAATATGCCCAGCCTGATGCCCCAGTAAAATGCCACAGTCTGATCCCCCAATAATATGCCAGTCTCATTGCCCAGTAATATGTCCAGCCTGATCCCCCAGTAATGTGCTAGTCTCATTGCCCAGTAATATGTCCAGCCTGATCCCCCAGTAATGTGCTAGTCTAATTGCCCAGTAATATGCCAGTCTAATTGCCCAGTAATATGCCAGTCTCATTGCCCAGTCTGTTCCCCCAGTAATATGCTAGTCTAATTGCCCAGTAATATGCCAGTCTCATTGCCCAGTAATATGCCCAGCCTGTTCCCCCAGTAATATACCAGTCTCATTGCCCAGTAATATGCCCAGCCTGATCCCCCAGCAATATGCCAGTCTCATTGCCCAGTTATATGCCCAGCCTGATCCCCCAGTCATATGCTACTCTAAGTGCCCAGAAATATGCCAGTCTCATTGCCCAGTCTGTTCCCCCAGTAATATACCAGTCTCATTGCCCAGTAATATGGCCAGCCTGATCCCACAGTAATATGCCAGTCTCATTGCCCAATAATATGCCCAGCCTGTTCCCCCAGTAATATGCCCAGCCTGTTCCCCCAGTAATATGCCAGTCTCATTGCCCAATAATATGCCCAGCCTGTTCCCCCAGTTATATGCCCAGCCTGATCCCCCAGTCATATGCTACTCTAAGTGCCCAGAAATATGCCAGTCTCATTGCCCAGTCTGTTCCCCCAGTAATATACCAGTCTCATTGCCCAGTAATATGGCCAGCCTGATCCCACAGTAATATGCCAGTCTCGTTGCCCAATAATATGCCTAGCCTGTTCCCCCAGTAATATGCCCAGCCTGATCCCACAGTAATATGCCAGTCTCATTGCCCAGCAATATGCCCAGCCTGTTCCCCCAGTAATATACCAGTCTCATTGCCCAGTAATATGGCCAGCCTGATCCCACAGTAATATGCCAGTCTCATTGCCCAATAATATGCCCAGCCTGTTCCCCCAGTAATATGCCCAGCCTGATCCCACAGTAATATGCCAGTCTCATTGCCCAGTCTGTTCCCCCAGTAATATGCCAGTCTAATTGCCTAGTAATATTCCAGTCTCATTGCCCAGTTATATGCCCAGCCAGATCCCCCAGTAATATGCTAGTCTAATTGCCCGGTAATATGCCAGTCTCATTGCCCAGTCTGTTCCCCCAGTAATATGCCAGTCTAATTGCCCAGTAATATGTCAGTCTCATTGCACAGTAATATGCCCAGCCTGTTCCCCCAGTAATATGCCCAGCCTGATCCCCCAGTAATATGCCAGTCTCATTGCCCAGTAATATGCCCAGCCTGTTCTCCCAGTAATATACCAGTCTCATTGCCCAGTAATATGCCAGTCTCATTGCCCAGTCTGTTCCCCCAGTAATATGCCAGTCTCATTGCCCAGTAATATGCCAGTATCATTGCCCAGGCTGTTCCCCCAGTAATATGCCAGTCTCATTGCCCAGTAATATGCCAGTCTAATTGTCCAATCTGTTCCCCCAGAAATATGCAAGTCTCATTGCCCAGTAATATCTCAGTCTCATTGCCCAGTAATATGCCAGTCTCATTGCCCAGTCTGTTCCCCCAGTAATATGCCAGTCTCATTGCCCAGTCTGTTCCCCCAGTAATATGCCAGTCTCATTGCCCAGTAATATGCCAGTCTCATTGCCCTGTCTGTTCCCCCAGTAATATGCCAGTCTCATTGCCCAGTAATATGCAACCACCACCCTCCTCCCCCTTCCCCAGTACTCACCTGCTCCATGTGTCCTCTGTGCCCCAGAAACTAAAGTTTGTTTGCTATTAATAAAGTTTGAAGGAAAAAAAAAGTCCCCGCTCTGTTCAGTCTGTGAGCTGAGCTCACAGCAGCCTGTTTTAGCAGCCCTGTCACACGCGTCCTACCTGCTTCCAGCAGACGCGTGTGGCAGGGATTGCTAAAGCAGACTGATGTGAGCTCAGCTCACACAGACTGAACTGCGCGGGTCACATGACGTCGCGCGATGATGTCACGTGACCCGCGATGGCGCTAAAACAGAGCAAATTGCCGGGATTGTACCGGGGTAAGAATTCCCCCGGGACAATCTCGGTTTTCACGGGACTGTCCTGGCAAATCTGGGACAGTTGACAAGTATGACATGGTATTCTTACTGCAGAGATGTTTAAAAGGTGGAAGAGAATACTGAACAGGCCTAAGCAGATACATACAGTTGCTTACAACCCTTGTAGTATTCATAGATCCCTGACAAAGACTGTTCCACATTTAAACCAACAAAGAAATATACCCACTAAAAAGCCACTCCTACCAAATGGTGGAGATGGAGGGCAGATTAGATCCCCATATGACAGGTCTCCAGTTCTACATGTGGCAACAGTCCACTGGAGACTGGTGCCAATAGGCTGGTGGGGGGAAGGGTGGGTATGGACAAGGGAAGCAGGAATTGAAGAGAAGACAGTTCCAGTTACAGCAGCTCCATCTATTGATGTAGTCCTCACAAGCCAAATGTCACAGGTTAATAATTTAACAGTACAGGACAGTACAGACAATGTTAGTGATGAGTGTTTGTATTCATACTTCCCTAGTAAACACCAGTTAACCCCTTAACGCTGATGGACATATATATACATCCTGCAAAGCATGGTACTTAAAGGACCATGAGGACGTATATATACATCCTAAGTCTTTGAGTTCTCTACCTCATGTACCAGTCTGTTTTAGTTTGTCTAACTTACTAGGTTATTCCCTTCTATGATCTGTGTCTAGTGCTACGTAAATTGTTGGCGCTAAATAAATGGTAGCATAATGTAATGTAATTTAATACCTGATGTTCTATGTAGTATTGTAAGAAGTGCATTACTCCTACCAACAGGTGTCACTAGGGAGTGATGACCTTTTTTTTTCCACCAGGTAAATCCTGGAGTGGGGAGGAGAGACTGGACATTGGCTGGTATGGGGGAACGAGAGACAACACATGTCGAAGGAACAGGAAGCAGCATGGAGGGGTGCAAAGCTCTAAAAAATGTTGATAGTTAAAAGTAAAGCTTTCATCTTGGGTTTAGTTTAAGTGCCAGGAAGCTATTGTTCAGAAGCTAAGGTTAAGTTTAATGAGTAGTGTTCTAACTAAAAGTAGAAAGTAACTGCTGCAGAACCTCTTTAAAATCATCCTTATCAACCTGGAATCAAGAGCCATTTTGGACACAGCCATGTGCTTTGCTCAATCTCTCTGAAGTTAAGTACACATGTTATCTAACTAATACAATGCTATATAGAATATAACCGTTGTATGTTTGTAACTTTGTTTGTGATATCCTTTAGATTGTTTTTACCGACAGAGGTATAAAGTATATTATATATATCACAATATCTCTTGGTATTCATCTTTACATATTTTATCTGTATTCTCAAATCAAAGAAATTGTTGTTCTGTTTGTCTTGTGTGTCTAAATAAATATGTATTCACTATTTTATTAATATTTATTTAGCATAATTTAGCATACAGCAGGCCACGACCGCAACAATATTGAACATGAAATTCATTAGCAGGACCCAAGTTTTTGTGACAGAAAGATCTTGTTAAACTAACTTAATTTCATTCTATGAAGAAGTGAGTAAAAAATGGATATGGGTGCTGCAGTGGATGTGATATTTTTAGACTTTGCAAATGCATTTGATACAGTTCCACACAAAAGGTTACTGAACAAATTGACTTAAAAATAGGCTTAGGGACAAATGTTTGTTTGTGGATTGGCAATTGGTTGAAAGAATGCAAAGGGTGGTGGTAAATGGTAAGTCAAATTGGACAGATATGATAAGTGGAGTATCTCAGGGATCTGTCCTGAGTCCTCTTTAATTTGTTTATTAATGATCTACTAGAGTGCATAAGGAGCCATGTATCAGTGTTTACCAATGACACAAAATTAAGTACGGCAATTTAGTCAGAACTAGGTGTATCTTTGATGCAAGAGGATTTGGAAGATTTGGTAATTGGGCAGATAAATGAGATTCAATGTAGACAAGTGTAAAATTATGCATTATGGGTACAATACTAAAAAGTGAACAGTGCCAGCTGACATCTGGCAGCTTCAAAGGCCAATAAGATATTGGGATGTATTAAAAAGGGGTACAAAGGGGTGTATAAAAGGGGTATAGCAGATGCATGGAATAGCCTTCCAGCAGAAGAGGTAGAGGTTAACACAGAGTTTAAGCATGTGTGGGATAGACATAACTCTATCCTAAATAAAAAGATAAGGCCATGGACTAATTAAAGTATTTATAGTAAGGGGCAGAATAGATGGGCCAAATAGTTATTATCTGTTGACTCATTTTATGATTCCATCAAGATGAGGCAGCCCTCAAGGCTCCCCCCCTCACCAGGGTGCTTGCCCCTATGTTGCCCCCTTATGTCCAACCCCCCCCCCCCTCCAAATATGTTCTAGCGCACGTTAATTTAACGGGCTTAATGTCTAGTAAAGTATAACTAAAGATGCTTTTTATCAAATATTTTTCTTAAAGTTACTTTGAATTCATTTATTTTCTACAGTCCCTTCTTAGTCTTTGTTGTGGTCGTGGGCTGCTGTATGCTAAATTATGCTAAAAAAAAAATTTAATAAATAGTTTATTTAGACAAACAGTACAACAATAAATGTATTTGATTCAAGAATACAGATACATTATGTAAAGATGAATTCCAAAAGATGTTGTGATATATATAATATAGTATATTTATACCTTTGGAGGTAAAAAAAAACAATATATCTAAAAGGATTTCACAAACAAAGTTACAAACATACAACTGCATAGTTGCCAACATTTGAAAAAAAATTCCAGGGACATTTTGCAGCTCAGCTTCCAATTACTTACTTTAATATTGACCACACCCACTGCCCAAAGCTCCACCCACTACACAAAATTAGCATAATTTAACTCCACCTTATTGTCACAGTGTAGATTATATCACCAAGTTCCCACCGGCATTACCAGCATCCTTGGTATACAACAGATACATTCACAGCACAACATTTACATCAGGCAGGTGCATTTTATCACTTTTACATGAAATATAGTCAGAGAGCTTGGTGTACACCCTGAAACATACTTTAGGATGAACCTACCACTTCTGCTGGAAGGCCATTCCATGTATCCACTACCCTATCAGTAACGTAATACTTTCATTAGTCCCTGGCCTTATCTTATATCTAGGATAGCCTTATACCTATCCAATGCATGCTTAAACTCCTTCACTGTATTGACCTCTACCACTTCTGCTGGAAGGCCATTCCATGTATCCACTACCTTATCAGTAAAGTAATACTTTCATTAGTCACTGGCCTTATCTTATATCTAGAATAGCCTTATATCTATCCCATGCATGCTTAAACTCCTTCAATGTGTTTACGTCTACCACTTCGGCTGGAAGGTTGTTCTATGCACCCATTACCCTCTCAGTAAAGTAATACTAAGTTTCTGACCTCCACTATATTAACCTCTACCATTTCTGCTGGAAGGATATTCCATGCATCCACTACCCTCTCAGAAAGCAATACCTCCATTACTCCCTGGCCACATCTTATATCTAGAAAAGCCTTATGCTTATACTCCTTCACTGTATTAACCTCTACAACTTCTACTGGAAAACAAATCCATGCACCCACCACCCTCTCAGCAAACAAATAATAAGTTTCTGAACACAACAAAAACTTGTAAAATATTAAATATTTCCAGCCTTTTCAAAAGCTTGAGGTGGACCCCAAATATATGTTTATAACTAGTTGCATTTATACCAGGGCTTGAAGAACTTAATTGATTTTTAGTAGCCAGCAAAAAAATCTAGGCAACAGCCCATGCACACAATCACATACACACTCATACATATAGTCAGTCACAAAGACACATACACTCATACATACAGTCTGTCACATACACTCATACATACAGTCTGTCACATACACTCATACATACATACATACACACATACAAGTGAGCGTTGTTTTTTTTAATCTTAAAAACAAAACAAAAAAATGTAGATCAATATGTCCCCCTTCCCTGCTGTCTTATTCCCATCTTATTGCAAGGAAGGGGGCATTTCCATTCCAGTTTTGTCTGTGCTTCTTACAAAGGCACAGACCATCATTACTTATTAATTACATTATTTTGCTCATGTAAGAAATTAAAGGACCTTATATTTCTTACATCCATTCACTTGTCATGTTATTTTGGCCATCATTTGTCACTGTTATCATGCCCATCATTTGTCAGTGTTAACATGCCCATCATTTGTCAGTGTTATCATGCCCATCATTTGTCAGTCTTATCATGCCCATCATTTGTCAGTATTACCATGCCCATCATTTGTCAGTCTTATCATGCCCATCACCATCTGTGAGTCTTATCATGCCCATCACCATCTGTGAGTCTTATCATGCCCATCATCCTCTGTGAGTCTTATCATGCCCATCATCACCTGTCAGTCTTATCATGCCCATCACCATCTGTAAATCGTATCATGCCCATCACCATCTCTGATTCTTATCATGCCCGTCATCATCTGTGAGTCGTATCATGCCCATCTTCATCTGTGAGTCTTATCGTGCCCATCATCATCTGTGAGCCTTATCGTGCCCATCATTATCTGTGAGTCTTATCATGCACATCACCATCTGTGAGCCTTATCATGCCTGAAAGGGTTAAATTGATGTTGAGAAACCCCCCTTGCTTGACCAAGTTCAGATAAAGGTCACAGTCCCTGAGGAAGTCAGATAGGACATAATGGTTTATGTTAGAAAGGTCTTAGACTACAAAAAGAGGAACTAATGTTGGAGCAAGTTTCAACTGTCTTTTCTGCTGACTGATTATATTGAGTTTTATTTTAGCTTTTCTGCCTAGTGACAATTTATGTACCCATTGTCCACCCCCCTTGTGACATGTACACGCCGCCTCTCATGTACTTGATGCTATGTTTGTGCAAAACCTATAACCAATCAATACACAGGACAACGCCTAGATTTGTGGATAAATACCAATGTGTAATAAACTACACTCAGAAATGAGGATAAAGAAACACGTGACTTGTGTATTTGTTGTCCGCCTTCACAGCTCTCCAGATATCTGCTAACCTGCCACACATCAACAACCTTAGAAGTAATTGATAAAGGAACAGAGACCGGCTTTTCCTTTTCAATTTGGTGTGTGAAGTGGGATTCGGACATACAGGGTGAGTACAAGTTATGCATGGTTGTATTTTATACTTCTGTGCCATGCTCCCTTGTCTCTCCGAATCCCGTATCTAAAAATTTAGTGGGTTAAGTAAGCCTTGGGTTGTTGTTAAACACTTGTCACTGGGACGAGATAATATTGTGTTTCTGGTACACAATTTAAAATAATCTATTTATCTATGGTACTTGTCACTGGGACGAGAAAATATTGTGTTTCTGGTACACAAATAATAGATATAGATATTAAGATTTCACTGGGAAATCGCTAAAGTGCGTGACACTGGGTCGCGGCACAGTTTAACAAAACCTATTTAGAGATATATATGTATATATGTACATAAATATATACAAGTAATTATTAGCAAGTGTTGATTTCTAGGAAACTGTCGTTATTGTGTCAAAGGTTATTTGTACATAAGTTAAAGTATAAGATAAGAATTGTATATTAAGTTGTGTGAACTGCATAAAATGATCTGTTCATAATGGGACAAAAGTTAAGTGATTTAGCAATTACAAGTCTTATATCAGGAAAAAAGAATGATGTCCCTTTGTATGGAATCCCCATTATTACACTCAAATTTATGTGACCACAGTATGTAGTTCAAGTATGAAAATGTCATAATAAATAAACCCAAAGGAAGAGAAAATTAACAAGGATAAATCTAAATACCCTAAGAGTCCTGTCCCACAGAAAGCTAAGACAGAGTCTCTGTATCCAACACTTCCTGTTTGCTCAGAGCCCACACAGTAGAGCGACATGCACATTGTCAGATAAGGAATTAACAGCTTTGTCTGTGGCCATAAGGTATGTTTGATTTGTCTCCCTGCAGTGGGTATAGTAGAAATTTTATGTATAAAGTATAAGAATATTATAACATTGCATTGTCAAACAGAATTATAAGTGTTAAGTATTTCTAGTGTGGCTGTGACACATTTATAAGTAAGAAGATAATAGTTCTGAACTGAAGCTATGTAACAGAGGATACAGATCCTTCTGTAAAACATATTGAAGATTAGAGTCTCATGTCTGTAACTCCCAAGTACACTGTATCTTGCTGTTTTGGATATGTTAGCTGTGCAAGTTGATAAGACCATAGAAGCTGTGGCATATTATGTTTAATGTTGTCATTAGGAGAATTGTCGTTATTGTTTAAATATTTAATTTTTGCAACTATTATTTTTAAGATACAATTGTATTTTTATAAGTGATATCTGCGCAAATGGGCAATAGTGTTACAGTAAAAGTTTCTATTACTTTACCACAAGAGTAGAGACGTGTCCTAGTTTTGTGTCAACAACCCCAAAGCAGCAGTCGTGTTTTATAGAGATGTAACAAAAGGTAGTGTTTTATATTTAGTGGAGTACAGAGGATGGATCTCATGGATTAGTCAAACGAGCGCTCAATAAAAATAGGCATGTTATGCCGATAGAATCATTTTGAATGATTCATGAGTGAAGGTCTTCTGGGTTATATTCATCAGTGTGATAAAAAGTTTTATAATAAATTAGTTTTAGCAGAAAATTAACATTAGTTACTGTAGTTATGTAATTTTGGGTAAGCAGAGTTGTTTTACTTTGGCATAGTCAGTAATTTTATTAGTGGTATGCATAGTTTTAGAATTAATTTGCTACTGCGCTTGCGTAACTGTATCTTTAAGTACCAAAAATAAAAATATGTGTGTGTAAAACAGTGAGTCATATAATACTCAAGGTCTCTCTTGGACATCATGTTATATATACGTGATCAATCCAGTGGATAGTATAACAGCTGTAAAATTTCATAAATGCCATTATTTGATTTTTATTAAGGTTTATTTTGATTCAATCTATATATTCAGAGGCATCATGTAAAATTATGAGGGTAAAAATAAATCTAATATTTGTTTAAAAACTCTAAATATTTAACAGGTTTTACATGTTATCTATTATAAATGTTTATTTGTTTAGGATACATTTTTCTTTTTTGTATTTAGGTGTTTTGACAAGTATATAATTTTATGTAGATTGGAAGGATTTTTGTGTTTGAATTTTTAGTATATGTTGAAGATGGATTTTGATTCTTCCCAACATAAGATATCACATTTTCCAACACTTTAAATAAAATAGATAAGGAAAGATGTATTGATTGTTTTTTAATGCATTGGTAGGTACTGATATACTTTAGATTTAAATAGGATTTCAGAGTTGATACTAGAAAAAGACTTGAGTAACGTGTATTTGTAAAATGTTGAGAAGTGGGGGATTTTTGTGTTAAGCCGTTGAAGGCTTTGTGGGCCATGGAAATAGCAATTGATGGAGATAAAAGGTTTTTGTATGTTGTAGAAGGTGAGAGGTCATGTTGCAAATATGAACAAAGAGAAGATGTTATGGACTGAGAATATAACAGTTAGGATTTAAAAGTGAATATTAATTTGAAAAGGAAGACATAAGTAATAATGTGTTTGGTATATAGCAATAAGAGGTAGAATTTTTGGATTATACTGAAAAGTATTGATCAGTGTTTTTAAATAAACTTCCTGCCTATCTAATATAATCTTTGGTAAATTTACCGTAATTGTTTTTATCTTTGTGGTGTGACCAGAATTATTTTTACAGTGCTACAGCGCTACTTACATTGTTAGTTATATATGAATATCATTTTCAAACTATAGGAAACTTTAGATTACCAGCTGGAGGGCAATACATATTTAATTTAAATACAGAGCTAGCATGTTTATATACAGTAAATATACATACACACACACACAGACGTGATGCTAAAAATATTCATTTGTTGAATTCTAGTGTTTGTTATAATTAAGGCAAAGTACCACATGTGATACATTGGGAGAGATTATTGAGCTGTTGTTTAAAATTTTAGATACAAGTTAAATTTTAATTTATGAGAATGTATGTCCGTCAGTGATTATTGGAAAGAATTAGCAAGTGTCATGTTCTTAAACATGCTGTGGTGTTGGAGGTGAAAGAGTTAATTATATAAATTCAGATAGTTTTTGTTGTATATGAAAGAGAGAAAAATTCCCCCCAGAAACCCCCCCTTCATTTCCCCTTCTATCTGTTTGTCTAATTGCAGATAAGAGAGTTGTAGCAGTGGCTGCAAAAGTAATTTTTTGGTGTGTGTGAAGGGAGGGGGAATGGGCCAAAGTTGTGTTCTGTGTTGTGGTCACGATGATATTATATTTATTGATTGGTCAAGAAATATATTTTGTTGTCAATAATTTTGATAAAATATATGTATCAATTGTGAAATGTTTATAAAATATTTATTTTGGCAGGCCAGGCCTGTTAGTTTTATTGAAGTAGCTCCAGCCTATACTGATGTTGTTTCAAAGTTTACTGATAAGGACCAGCAAATCTAGATTATTACTGATGCAGTTCCAGTAAAAGGTCTTAATCACTAATGAAGACCTAATAATTAATAAAAGTGAGTGATTATTATTATCAGTTTTATATTACACTCATCATGCTCAGTCAGGAGATTCATAAAAAGAATAATAATATTTTTAAGAACAAAAGAGTGGTCTAGTTATTTTGAGACATGAGCTAAGAGTCATAATATTTTTAATGATATTTTAATATAAAGCAAATAAGCCAAAATGTTTATTGAAATATTGCATGTTACTAATTGGAATATTTTGAGTTTTATTTTCATATAGATTGAAGCTGTACAGCCAACAAAAGACAAGTTCACAGTGCACCAACGAATCTATTGCTGATGAAACATTATTTCTAAAGAAAGAAAAAGTTTATTTTAAAAGAAGAAATACTTACAATACAAGTAAAGAAAGGATCCTAACAAAGTCTACTGGAATAGTGTTGTGAAAGTTGTTCAAATCAACTCCTGGATCCACGTTATTTACGTAGAGCACATTCCTGTTCTGACAAACAGGCCAACAAAGGAGCAGCAACTTAATGTTTTGATGGGCATAATAACTCCCTGACCACTAGCCAACATAAACTGAGTCTTCATCCTAAGGGTAACTCGCAAACAAATCACCCAGGAGTCTGCAACAGATACAACAGTCTACAAAAGATCATCATTGTTGGGAAGTATATTTTCATATGCACAAATGTATACAATTGTTATTGAAGGCTTGTAATCTTTGTAGTAGAGATTTGTTTAATTGTGATATTATAGGTATGTTTAGCGTATAGTGAATTTTTGCAGACTGACTCTACCAAACACAATGAGTCGACCCATAAGAAATTGTATTTTGATAATATGTTTGTGGAATTTTATGTAGACAGTATATAAAATATCAGGAAATGTGTGTGATATTTTAAATAAGTTAGTTTGTTTTTGTAAGAGAGTTTAATCAAGAAGGATTATGGATTTAAGGAATAGGTTAAAAAGTGTCCACAAGTAATCCGTGAGATCCCCTGGGACTGGGAAATTGGCTAGGATCACTTGGAGCAAAACTTGTAAGTGGTTTAGCATGTGTGAGATCAGTGTTGCTAATTGTTTATGTTGTTTGTTTCAAGGGTCTCATCCTCAAGTGCATCCTGACCACTGACATCATGCCCCTACGAGAAGACTGGAAGACACTGCTCAAATATTCCCCATTATGGAAGCTTATAGGGCAACTAAGCTGGATGACCAACCAATGTGTGAAATCGAGGAAGTGTGCCTTATCATCTTGGATACAATGATTATGTTGACCAGGCAACTTCTGATGGTTATCCTTAAAAACAGACAATGTCAATTTCTAAGAATAAAAGGGGAGAACAGTATGAATATTATATGGACTGTAGGGGCCTCTGGAGTCACGTCGTGGATGGGAGACCATATTGTTTTGTCCGCTGCCATTTCATCTGACTGCCTCTATGTGTTCTGAATGCATGCCTCTGTGTGTTCTGAATGCATGCCATCTTGTGTGTTCTGAATTCATGCCATGTTGTGTGTTCTGAATGCATGCCATGTTGTGTGTTCTGAATGCATGATGTCAGTTTTGCTTCAAGTTATTTTAAAGTATTCTGCAAATGACTCAGTCCTTGGGAATTGCAAACTCCGGAATAATATGTTTGATTTTTACATAGATCTATTGGTTGTAGAGAAGGGTTTTATTAGGCAGGGTAAGAGGAGCAATCAACAATAGATATTTAATTTAGTTTTGTGTCCATCATGTGTTTTTGTTGGTCATGCCATTATGTAACATTATGTAACATATTTAGATAGTTATGTTAGGCCTTCCATATTTAAGAGAGAGATACTGTGAATTTTTTTTAGATTGTAAGTCCAATATCTCTGCAGAGCGAAACCAAGGTCTGCTCAGTCGTCAAAGGTCTATACCTAATCTCCAAGGCTATTAAAGTTAAAGTTAATGTTAGATGTCAGTATTGTCCTGAGGCAGTCCGGTAAAACAGGAAAGCCATAGTCGGTTAGTAAAGCTTAAATATGGATGTGAAGATTTTTGATTCAATATGTTGTTTTAATTTATCAAGACCACTCCAATTTTATCCAATGGTATTTAAATAATATAAGAGATGTGGACACAAATATCAAGTGAGCCACAGGTTTTGATCAGATATTCGAAATATGCTCGTGGTTAGGAGATATGGGAAGGAAGATAGTTAAGTGTTTTGTTTTAATAATAGCAATAATTTTTGCCACATTTTATTGCCTTTATGCTCTGCTAGGTCCTCTTATCTAAGTTCTTTTAAAAATGCCCAAACTATCTCTCTCCCCCCCCTTCACCCCTGTATGTATAAAGTCTCCAATAAGAATATCCTTCTCTCAACAGAATCCCAGCACACATAGCCATTTGGATTCTTGCAAGAAGGGTGTTTAGTCCCTCCCACCCTACCCCACAACCCACCCACCCCAAGCTCAATTTTCTTTTATAGACCTTACCTAACCCCTCAATATTCTCACCTGTGTGCAGATTTACCTGCATCTATAAGCAGCAGGTGTTGGGATTTAGCAGCTACCTGACTTGGACTACCTTTTAACTCTTCAAATTTAATATAGTCCTGTTGTGCCAAATCAAACCATGAACTCTCAAGTGTTACAATTCAAACATGGTAATCATAAATTAAAATAAACTTAACTACAGCTTTAAATTTTGCATTCCAGAGGAGATATTAGTTTAACCTCCCTACCTTTACATTTTCTTTTGTCTGACCTGCCTTACTGATAGTATGATCAACCAAACAAAAGGTATTATTATGTTTTCATTATTCCTGGCATTAGTAAGCCATTTTCCCACCCATCCCAATACAATAACCCCTGCCTTGCAACATAATGTAGTGATCCACCATGGACTGCTTTGTAAATGTGCACTTCCTAATGAGTGCTGGTGGAGAGTGTTAAAAAACACTCCACCCTCTCCCTCTCCTTCTTTTCAACATAGGTTGTCAGTGAAAGCTCAGGGGAAGCAGCTCTGCAAATTTGTGTTCATTCTTCTCCTTGCCCTGGCAAATGACATTGAAACCAACCCAGGCCCCTGGCCTAGTACAAATGTCAACTTCTCTTTCAATAAGGGCCTCTCCTCTGTCCATTGCAATATCCGCAGCCTTCTACCAAAAATTGATGAACTAAGAGCATGGTGTCAGGTGTACAAACCTAAAACTCTTGTTATCACTGAATCCTGGTTAAGCCCTAGAACCCCAGACTCTGCAATACATATACAAGGATATATCTGTTCCAGAAAAGACAGAAATAAGAGAGGAGGAGGTATTGTTTTATATATTCATGAGTCACTTAATTTCATAAACCTTTCCTTATCAAGTACCCCTTCTACTTTTGAAGTTATAGCCGGAAGAATATTACACCCATTCTCAAAACCATTAGTACTTGTAGGGATCTATCGCCCACCAAATTCCCCTGCTCAGTCACTTACTGACATCAAGAAACTACTGGGTGATATTAGTGCCCAAAATAAGAAAAGTGAGCTGCTCATATTTGGAGATTTCAATGTAGACTGGTTAGACCACAAAAATTGTTAAAACATGCTCACTGTTCAAATCCATGAACCTAACACAGCTTATTTCATCTCCTACTCGGATGAATCCCAACAGCTCTAACCATACGCTGCTGGATTGGGTCCTTTCCTCTTGTCCCCAAAGAATCCAGCAATCTGGCATTCTACCCAATGTGTTCAGTGATCATTGCATAGTGTATTGTGTACGGAAAGTAAGACCCATCAAATCGACCCCTAGGGTAATTGTTACAAGATGTTTTAAGAAGTTTAATCTCCAGTCTTTTCTCAATGACTTGAGTAATTGTCTGTGGAGCAGGCTAAGCTTGATACCCGATCTGGACTCTGCAATTGAATATTTTCAATCTGAGTTCATGCAGGTCAGTGATAAACATGCCCCCCTGCGTAGAGTGAGAGTAAGGGGTGCCCATCTTCCCTGGGTCACTGCTGACCTCTTGGACTTATTCCATTTCAGGGATGCTTTATGGTCAAAATTTAAGCAAACTGGCTCAGACCAAGATCACAACACTTATCGGCAAGTCCGCAATAGATGCAAGACTCAAACCAAACTTGCCAAGACAACTTATTTCTCTGAACGGCTGAATAGAAATCTAGCGAACCCTACCAAATTTTGGAGCGTCATAAAAAACATGTATGACCCTCCGCGCCGCTCAGAACCTACCACAATTAAGACACATAATGAAGTTCTAAAATCTCCAGTGGCAATAGCAAATGAATTCAACAACTACTTTGTAGGATGCGCCACGGCTCTTATAGCAACACACCACAATGAAGATCATGCCACTTTTTCTATGGCAGACAAGTCCCTATCGATATCACCCCTGGCCAAACACATTGCTGAATTTGAATTTACTTCTATATCAGATAGTGAAATAGCAGCGCATCTCCTCAATCAAAAAATTGAAATTACAGTGTGGGCCGGACCTACTTCCATCAATGCTACTGAGGCTGAGTGCGCCTGTTACTGCGCGACCCATTTCCTGCTTAATCAATGCGTCCCTGTCCTCTGGTTATGTCCCCAAAGCCTGGAAAAAAGCCAGAGTTATCCCCATCCACAAAAATGGAGATGTAAACTTGGTGTCAAACTACAGGCCTATTTCACTGCTACCCATACTTTCTAAAATCCTGGAAAAATGTGCCCATGATCAACTGTGCGAGTATTATCAACGGTCCAACTATCTAACCTCGCTTCAATCTGGGTTTAGGTCAAATCACTCCACGATAACTGCCCTCTTAAAGGTGACCAATGACATTCAGAGTGGCATGGAGAGGGGTGAACTCACAGGTGCAGTTTTCCTTGACTTTGCAAAGGCCTTTGACACGGTTGATCATGAGCTGCTGCTAAACAAACTAAGTTGTTCCGGTGTAAATGAGAGGTCGCTCTGCTGGTTTCGTTCATACTTGTCTGATAGATCTCAATATGTGTCCATTGCTGATACTACCTCCCTCCTGTTGCCAATTAAGTGTGGAGTGCCTCAAGGATCTGTTCTTGGGCCTCTGCTATTCTCACTATTTATAAATGATCTACCCTCGGTGTGTGACCTGGCTCGTGTGCATATGTATGCTGATGATACGGTCATTTATACTTGCGGTACTCAACTATCGCAAGTGGAGTCCGTGCTACAGGATCAGTTTTCTAAAGTTGAAAATTGGATAGCTAACAACAAATTATTCCTCAATGCTGAAAAAACTGTGTCCATGTTGTTTGGGACAAATGCCAAACTACTTAAATTAAACAATCCTCAAGTAACCATCAAGACCAAAACCAGTTATAACCTGAGCCAGGTAAATTCATATAAGTATCTTGGCATGTGGCTAGATCCAAACTTATCTTTTGGTCTCCATATTGATAAGCTTGTGTCAAAGCTATATCCTAGGATCGGCTTTCTGTATAGAAACAAATCTAACCTAGATTCCACGGTAAGGAAACGTATTGTGCAGCAAATGTTGATGCCGATCTTAGTTTATGGAGATGTTGTGTATGATTCTGCCCCCCAGACACATCTCGGTAAACTCGACACTCTGTACAATACATTGTGTCGTTTTGCACTACAGTGTGATTATAACACGCATCACTGTAAAATGTTACAAGAGTTAAATTGGCTGACGCTTGCCTCCAGGCGTGCTCTCCACCTAGCTTGCTTAGTGCATAACCACTTCTCTGGAACGCTCCCCCCCTACCTGAGCGGCATGCTCGCTCTTACTCCATGCACATCCCACAATCTCAGATCCTGCACCAACCCTTCACTAGCGATTCCCCACTTCAAAAAGGAAGCAGGTAGAGGTGCGTTCTCTTTCAGAGCGCCTCATATGTGGAATAGCCTTCCTGCTTCTGCCAAATCATCATCTACTCTAAGATCCCTGAAAATAAGTATCTCCCAAATCCTCAAAACAGATTGTACCTGTTATTAGTTTACAAACTCCTTTGTATACTGTTCTTGTTGTTCCTTTTTGTATCAATAATGATTTACCCTGTATGTTCCCCTTCCAAATTGTTTAATATATGTATGTATGTATGTATTTTTGAATCTACTGTTAAATGTGTAACTCTGTGTAACTCCATTCTGGACTGGGTCCCCAGGACATACTTGAAAACGAGAGAAATCTCAATGTATTTTTCCTGGTAAAACACTTTCTAAATAAATAAATAAATAAATAGGTGCTTTTTATATAATTCTGAGGTGTGATAAATGCATTATTGCTAAAGCTGTTAAACCAGCTCCAAAACTCCAATACCACACGTAATATTACATTACCTATGCTAGAGCTTCTCAACAGCAATATTAAGATTGTTCAGCAAGTGAACAAAAGAGTGGAACTGAAAGGGTTAAATTGATGTTGAGAAGCCCCCCTTGCTTGACCAAGTTCAGATAAAGGTCACAGTCCCTGAGGAAGTCAGATAGGACATAATGGTTTATGTTAGAAAGGTCTTAGACTACAAAAAGAGGAACTAATGTTGTAGCAAGTTTCAACTGTCTTTTCTGCTGACTGATTATATTGAGTTTTATTTTAGCTTTTCTGCCTAGTGACAATATATGTACCCATTGTCCACCCCCCTTGTGACATGTATACGCCGCCTCTCATGTACTTGATGCTATGTTTGTGCAAAACCTATAACCAATCAATACACAGGACAACGCCTAGATTTGTGTATAAATACCAATGTGTAATAAACTACACTCAGAGCTGAGGATAAAGAAACACGTGCCTTGTGTATTTGTTGTCCGCCTTCACAGCTCTCCAGATATCTGCTAACCTGCCACACATCAACCACCTTAGAAGTAATTGATAAAGGAACAGAGACCGGCCTTTCCTTTCAATGCCCATCACCATCTGTGAGTCTTATCATGCCTATCATCATCTGTGAGTCTTATCATGCCCATTAGTCACCCTCCCTCCACCTCCTTCCCTAGTACTCACCTCCGTGTCCCCGTCACGTCCTCCGTGCTGCAGGCTTCCCTCCTGCACGGAGGCTGGAAAAAAAAAAGTAAAAAAAAAAAATTCAGCTGTGAGCATAGCTCACACAGCCGCGCGTACATCGCGATCGCGGGACAGTCCCAGGAAACTGGGCTATCTCGCTATCGCAGTGGGTCACCAGGACACAGTTCTATATACTCTATAGAATATATATATATATATTCTATATATATACCATTGTATTAATTAGGAAACATGCGTGCATAACTTCAGAGAGGTTCAGTAAAGCACATGGCTGTGTAAAAAATTGCTTTTGATTCCAGGTTGATAAGGATGATTTGAAAGAGGTTCTGCAGCAGTTACTTTCTAATTTTAGTCACAATACTAGGCATTAAACCTTAGCTTCTTAACCCTAGCTTCTTGGCACTTAAACTAAGCCCAAGGTGAAAACTTTACTTTTAACTAAAACTAGTTTCAGAGCCCATTACTCTATTCCATGCTGCTTCCTGGTCCATCCACATGTACTGTATCTCCTTTCCCCATTCCAGCTAATGTCCAGTCTCTCCTTATGTGACATGTGTCACAAATTTACCCTAATTTTTCTCCACTCATTGCATCCAAAGTTGGCAATAATGAAGTGCTTTAAAATAAATGTCCCTATCACTTATTTTAATCATAAGATGCCAGAGCAAGTAAACCTCACCCGCCCACTATGATAAATGAGGCAGGAAGCTGGACAATACATGGAACCCCATGAGAAATGCCTCCCAGCACCCCATTAAATACATGGGAGGCCAGGGCAAATAGGCTCTATACCCCCAATTTCAATAAAGTATTCATCCCCTCAGGTCTGGAGGCTCCAGAAACCATCAATGAAACTGTAACCAATCAATGAAACTGTAACCACCCCCCACACCCCACCCCCCCTGGCTGGCAAAAGGCCCTCAGACTCAATAAAATAAAGTGAAATTAAATCCTACCTACCCCCCACTTCAGGACCTGTAAAAATATGACCCTTTGGGCAAAATATTACATTTTTAAATGCCCCACTCTGTTGCTGATGCTCCTGACCATCAGCTTTAGCCCAGGGAAAGGGGCCAAAATTTTAAAATGAATCCACCTATAACTAAAAATAAAAAAATGTGCCAGCAAAAACTAAAAACCACAGCCCTATCTCCATCCCTATAGGGCATATAGGGCAGGGATTTCATTTTGCATTAAGAAGGCAACCAAAAAGAGATGTCATACCAGGAAAAGGTATATAGGAGGGATATTGGAGGTAGATATGATTTAATTTAAATGTATTTAAAATTTGGCTGAGGTTTGTCAAAACAGATGCATTTCCCGGAATAAACTTGCAACTGTGTCAAGGAGATAGTGGTGTACTACTCCACAGCCTGCTTTATATCCATTGCTATACACACAGTACTTAAAGCAACAGTAATAAACAGAAAAGGCATAATATGTGAATATTAAATAGAGAATGAATGGAATAAAAGGGGAATTATAGGTCAAAAATTAAATGATAGACACACTGACTTATAGAGACTGAAAATGTAATGAAATAGAAATAAAATAATAAGACATTTAATACAAAACAGTATCAATGAGTAAAATGAGAAAAAGCAGACCTCAGGGTTATTAAAACAGTGTAACACCAGTTGCAAACATATGATAATTATGATCATGAAAAGTAATACTCTAAAATAAAATAAACCGAGCCATGGGCATCCTGATGATGACTCATGAGGGTGTGGCGGCATTTCTAAATAAATAAATAGCCCACTTAAAGGCTACTAAATGAAGAGTTTTATTGAATCCATACGGTGAAAAGTGCCTAATGCAAAGATCCAGCGTTTCTCTCCTCATTAGGAGATCCACTCTATCTCCTCTTCTCTTTGCGGGTAGTGTGGGTAGATGTAATGTGATCGCATGTGACTAAGTTGGTGCCAGCAGATGAGAACCCATGGTAGGAATTGTAAGTATGGACAAGTATTGGCATGGGTGTGATCAGGTTGAAATTATTGACAGATAAGAAGCAAAGTGGATTTATGAACTTTGCACCCTGGAGCAAGTTGTGATTTTGAACTTGCAACTTTTATATATGTAATACTAGCCTCTGCACACAAATCAACATAGTGTGTAGTTGACAGAAGTAACAGTTTATCAGGTAATAAGAAATAACATACCATATTTTCTCTAATATAAGATGACCGTGATTATAAGACGATCCCCCATAAAGACTTTCGGTTTCTGGAATACATGTAATGCTATTGCTATTCTATAAACCGAAATAGAGTCCCCATTCATAAGAATAGGTCAATTGACATATTCTTATGAATGGGGACTCTATTTCGGTTTATAGAATAGCAATAGCATTACATGTATTACATCTGAGAGTCAAATAGAACCCAATTCTAATTGTTTTGGGTGCTAAATAGTACAGTATTTTGAATTTGTATGTATTTTATTTTTTTGAAGTTATTTCCCTATCCATATTTGTTTGCAGGGCACTTGTCCTACTCTTACCCACATTTTTATTCCTTTTGCAGCCCTGTAGCCCTTTCCATGACTATTTTAGAGACATTTTAGAGGCCAAAAGTCCATGTCCCCATTGACCTCAATGGGGTTCGGGTTCAGGGTCAAGTCCGGGGTCACATTCGAGCACGGACCCGGACTTTTTCCAAAGTTCGCTTGAACTTCTCGAACCCGAACATCCAGGTGTCCGCTCAACTCTACTATTCACTAAAAGGATTAAATCACATTGGTAATGATGAACCACCATGACTACATTGCAGAGATACATACTCAACTTTCAAGTGGGAACACCTACAGCAAACTGGACATAGATCCACACGGCAGAGTACAATCCACATTGCAAACACTCAAGAACCAAGCAGGATGGTATCATTAGCAAAGACCAAGCTACAATTATGCACATTCCCTTCCCACTCACTCCTGTACTCTATATCCTCCCAAGGATCCACAAACATACTACAAAACCCCCTGGTAGACCCACAGTAGCATGCTTTGACTCCATTTTCCAGACAGTATCCAATATCCTCATATGTCACTAATCAAACTTCACATGTGAAGGACACCAATCACTTTTTGAACATAATCAATACAGTGATTAATCCAGTTACAGATAATTTCTATCTGGCAACAATGGATGTTCAGAGTCTCTACACATCAATACTCCATGAAGGTGGAATCCAGGCTATTGCCTGGACCATCATTTCTGACCCAAAAGACACTTGGAACACAGCCAATGCCCCCAATCAGTTCTTGTCCCCTCTTTTTTTGCTATACTTTTACATCCCACCATCCACCTCCCTCCCCTCCCTTGTCTTTATTTTTCTTTTTATATTTATTTTTCTTTTAATTATTATTATTTTTATTTATTTATTTATACTTGTTTTCATTTTTTAGTTTTATTATTTATTTTTACTTATTTTTTTCATTATTATGCTTATTTGTATTTTTATATTTATATTTATTTTTTCTCATTCACATTTTTCTTGATACTTACATGCTCATGATTAGAGTTGAGCGAACCCGAACTGCAAAGTAACGAACATTACGATTTTTGGACCCCGGACCCGAACACGGACATTCCACTGTATGTCCGGGTTGGAGTTCGAGGTACGGCGATTCAGCTATTGCTGCCCAGTCACTAGTGCAATAAGGGGGGGGGGCTGGCAGAGGTAAAATCCTGCTGCCCCTACCTGTGCCAGCCCCCCTCCCTGCAGTAGGGGCATGTGACTTAAACAGCAAGCAGCCAATGTCTGCTCGCTGTCATAAAACTAAATATAAATCAATATGGGGGTCAATCGGACCCCCATATTGATAAAAAGGAGGCTAAACCCTCCCCAATGCCACTATTCGCAACATGCCGCGAGTTGGGGCATATAGCCTAAATTTAAATTTTAAACTACTATTGCTGCAGAGTCACTAGTAAAATAAGGGGGGACCTGGCACAGAATTTCTTATGAATGGGGCTCTTGTTCGGTTTATAGAAAGCCAATAGTATTACACGTGTTCTTTAATCCAAAAGTCTATAAACCGAAGGTCGTTCGGTTTATAGACTTTCGGTTTATAGAATACATGTAATTCTATGCTATTCTATAAACCGAAAGTCTATAAACCGAACAACCTTCGGTTTATAGACTTTCAGCTTATTGAAAACATTTAATACTATTGGCTTTCTATAAACCGAAATAGAGTCCCCATTCATAATTATGAATGGGGACTCTATTTTGGTTTATAGAAAGCCAATAGTACATGTATTCCATAAGCCGAACGTCAGGTCCCCATTGACTTCAATGGGGTTCGGGTTCAAGTTCGGGGTCAAGTTCGACCCCGAACCCGGACTTTTTTCCGAAGTTCGGTCGAACCTTTCGAACCCGAACATCCAGGTGCCGGCTCAACTCTAATTAGGACCAGACAGAGTTTATTCTTTAAACCATGGAGCAATTGCACAGCTAACAAATCACAGAGGGAAGGACGATTATACAGTGCACACAAAATAATCACAATATAAAAAGCAGTTAAATTCATGAGGCTTCTGTGACATTATCATCATCATATTTTTATCATATCATCATCAAAAACATCATCATCAAAACCAATCTTTCCACCAGAGTTCTCCTGGCACCAAAATATCTAAGTATTAGCATTCATTTATGCTTCTTTACTTTATTTTACATGAATAGAGTTAACTGTTCTTCTTTCTATAAATAGATTGAGTATTTTAGCATTGTCTGTTTGTGTAACCTATAGTAGATATTGTTGTAGCGTTATCATTAAACGTTGTTATGCTTAAACATATTCAAGTGTGTGAATATTCTAGTATTTGTTTATTGAATATGACTCTCTTGTAATGCCATATTGGATAATATAATTGTTGCATATTACATGATTTGAAATTATACATTTGTTGATACCACCCATGCATAGCTTTGTTAGCTTTGTTGGGTGTTGAAAGGCTACATTTGAGAGGTGTTCTTTTTGATTTTCAAACTTGGAATTTGAACATGTAGAGCAAGGAAGGGGTTAATAGCTCTTATAAGAGCCTTTGTAGTACTGTACAAAAAAATTAACCCCTAAAAATGCACAGACAAGAAAAAATGTTCTGCTGTGCAGTGATCAGTGGCAGGGAAGCGGTTAATACACTACACTATACAAAGGGTATGGCTTTTATAAAAGCCCTTGGGACTCACAATTTTTTAACATTTTATTTAATTTATTACAATTAAAAAATTATGTTATACAGATCTGTCTCTTTCCCTCACTAAAACTCAAGTGAGGAGAGGGAGGCAGATCCATATGGGTCAGAACAATATTTACGAACCAGACGAATGGTGATGCTCATCTGAGAAATCACCAAACCACCTTTGCCACTGATCGGCTGTTACTGATCGCTATACACGCGTTCAGACAGCTTCAAAAGGAATACACGTAATCCCCTAGTGGGTATAACTAACCCCTAGCGAGTCTGACAAAAAAAATGCTGATAGCAAAAAAAAATCCTTCTGCGACTAGATTGCTCCATATGCGCTGCTTAGGCAGTGACCATATGCACTGCTTAGGCAGTGACCATATGTGCTGCTTAGGAAGTGATATACGGCAAGGAAGGGGTTAATAGCTCTTAAAAGAGCCTTTGATATACTGTAATAAATCAAAGTAAAAAAAAATAACCCCTAAAAAAAATGCACAGACAGCAAAAAATGTGCTGCTGTGTAAGATCACTGCGTACACAGCGATCAATTGCAGGGAAGGGGTTAAATACTGGAAACGGCTTTTATAAAAGCCTTTGGGTCTCAATTCTATTAAATATATTATAATTGAAAAAAACTTACATTATACAGCTCTGTCTCCCTCCCTCACTAAAACTCAAGTGAGAGGGAGGCAGATCTACACGGGTCAGATCAAATATTTACAAATATTGATCTAACCAGACGAATGGTGATGCTCATCTGAGCAAACGCCAACCCGCGTTTGTCACTTATCAGCTGTTACTGATCGCTATACATGCGGTCAGACAGCTAAAAAAAATGTTTTTACGTTAAACGTAGTCCCCTAGCGGGTATAATTAACACGTGACGGGTGTAATAAAAAAGTTTTAAAAAATTTAAAAATGCTTCTGCAGCAAGATTGCTGCATTTGCGTCAGATCGCTGCTTAGGCAGTGATCTACAGCAAGAAAGGGGTTAATCTCTCTTAAAAGAGCTTTTTTTCTACTGTAATGAATTACAGTAAAAAAAATGAACCCCTAAAAAATGCACAGACAGCAAAAAATGTGCTGCTGTGTATGATCACTGCGTACACAGCGATCAATGGCAGGGAAGGGGTTAAATGGATTTTATAAAAGCCCTTGGTGTTTAAAATTTTATTAAATATTTTTTTTATTATTTTATTTTATTTTTTGACTTTATCTGATCTGTCTCTCTCCCTTACTATAACTAGTAAGGTGAGGGAGGCAGATCAATACTTGTCAAAGGCAATATTTGCTAATATTGCCTTTGACTGTATGGTAAGTGCTCATCATAGCACTTACCATACATGCCTGCACACAGATCACATAGATCTGTTGTGCCGGCATCGATTGGCTCCCCCTAGAGCATCGGAAGTGAAATACTTTCACTTCCGATGCTCTTGCCATTAGAAGGGAAGCGCTGCCTGTACAGGCAGCGTTCCCTTCTACTGAGCGACCCGCTCAGGAGAGCGACCACCATCGGCTATGGGCAGCTTAAAGGTGTTGTTAAGTGCCTCACTGGCGAGGCACTTTAACAACACCGGAGATGCTTAGAAAGCGAACGATCATTCGCTTTCTAAGCACATGTTTGCAGTGGGCGCAGCCATTTTTAAATGGCTGCTACGATCACTCTGTGGACTGATCGTAGCGCCCCCCTGCAAATTTGGGGGGTGTTGAACAATGCCTCTATCTAGAGGCATTGTAGCAACACCGTTAGCGACCGCTCATAATCATCATCATTATCATCATCATCATGAGACCATCATCATCATCATCATCATGATGTCATCATCATCATCATGATGTCATCATCATCATCATCATCATCATGATGTCATCATCATCATCATCATCATCATGATGTCATCATCATCATCATCATCATCATGATGTCATCATCATCATCATCATCATCATGATGTCATCATCATCATCATCATCATCATGATGTCATCATCATCATCATCATCATCATGATGTCATCATCATCATCATCATCATGATGTCATCATCATCATCATCATCATGATGTCATCATCATCATCATCATCATCATCATGATGTCATCATCATCATCATCATCATCATGATGTCATCATCATCATCATCATCATCATGATGTCATCATCATCATCATCATCATCATCATGTCATCATCATCATCATCATCATCATCATGATGTCATCATCATCATCATCATCATGATGTCATCATCATCATCATCATCATGATGTCATCATCATCATCATCATCATGATGTCATCATCATCATCATCATCATGATGTCATCATCATCATCATCATCATCATCATGATGTCATCATCATCATCATCATCATCATCATGATGTCATCATCATCATCATCATCATCATCATGTCATCATCATCATCATCATCATCATCATGTCATCATCATCATCATCATCATCATCATGTCATCATCATCATCATCATCATCATGTCATCATCATCATCTCATCATCATCATCATCATCATGTCATCATCATCATCATCATCATCATCATCATCATCATCATCATCATCATGTCATCATCATCATCATCATCATCATCATCATGATGTCATCATCATCATCATCATCATGATGTCATCATCATCATCATCATCATCATCATGTCATCATCATCATCATCATCATCATGATGTCATCATCATCATCATCATCATGTCATCATCATCATCATCATCATCATCATCATCATGTCATCATCATCATCATCATCATGTCATCATCATCATGTCATCATCATCATCATCATGTCATCATCATCATCATCATCATCATGATGTCATCATCATCATCATCATCATGATGTCATCATCATCAT
>CM069857.1:132786190-132793690 GCA_036172795.1 Pelodytes ibericus | reverse complement strand
TCATCATGTCATCATCATCATCATCATCATGATATCATCATCATAATGTAATCATCATCATTATCATCATTTTCATCATCATCATCATCATAATGTAATCATCATCATCATCATCATTTTCATCATCATCATTATAATGATGTCATCATCATCACCATGATGTCATCATCATCTCGATGTCATCATATCCATCATCATAAATATGATGTTATCATCATCATCATAATGTCATCATCATCATCATAATGTCATCATCATAATGTCATCGTCATCGTCATCGTCATCATGATATCATCATCATCATCATGATATCATCATCATCATAATATCATCATCATCATCATTATATCATCATGATGTCATTATCATCATAATGTCATCATCATCATCATCATTTCCATCATCATCATCATGACATCATCATAATATTATCATCATCATCATAATATTATCATCATCATCATCATCATCATGACATCATCATAATATTATCATCATCATCATCATGATATCATCATCATCATCATGATATCATCATCATCATCATTATATCATCATGATGTCATCATCATCATGATGTCATCATCATCATCATTATATCATCATGATGTCATCATCATCATGATGTCATCATCATCATCATTATATCATCATGATGTCATCATCATCATGATGTCATCATCATCATCATCATCATCACATCATCATCATCATCATATCATCATCATATCATCATCATATCATCATCATCATCATCATCATGATTACATCATCATGATTTCATCATCATGATTACATCATCATGATTTCATCATCATGATATCATCATCGCCATCATCATCATGATATCATCATCAAAATGATGTCATCATCATCATCATCATCATCATCATGTAATCATCATGATGTAATCATCATCATCATCATCATCATTATCATCATTTTCATCATCATCATTATCATGATGTCACCATCATCATCATGATCTCATCATCATCATCATGATATCATCATCATCATAATGATATAATCATCATCATTATCATCATAATCATCATGATATTATCATCATTATCATCATCATCATGATATCATCATCATATTCGTCATGATATCATCATCGTCATCATCATGATATCATCATCATACTCATCATCATCATCATATCTTCATAATCATCATCGTCATCATGATATCATAATCATCATGATATCATCATCATCATGATATCATCATCATCATCATATCTTCATAATCATCATCATCATTATCTTCATAATCATCATCATCATTATCTTCATCATCATCATGATTTCTTTATCATCACCATCATATCATCATCATCAACTTGATAAAATCATCATCATCATCATCATTATCATTATTTTCATCATCATCATTATAATGATGTCATCATCATCACCATGATGTCATCATCATCTCGATGTCATCATATCCATCATCATAAATATGATGTTATCATCATCATCATAATGTCATCATCATGATGTCATCATCATCATGATGTCATCATCATGATGTCATCATCATCATCATCATCATCATGATGTCATCATCATCATCATCATAATCATCTTTGAAGTCATCATCATCATCATCATAATCATGATATCACCATATTCATCATCATGATATCATCATAATCATCATCATCATCATCATGATATCATGATGATCATCATCATCATCATGATATCATCATAGTCATCATCATGATATCATCATCATCATCATGATATCATCATCATCATCATTATATCATCATGATGTCATTATCATCATGATGTCATCATCATCATCATTTTCAGATAATGACCATTCAATAATCTTCACCTTCCAATACATCATCATCATCATATTTATCATCATCATCACCCTCATCATCATCATATCATCATGTTATCATTAACATCAATATCATCATATCATCATCATGATGTCATCATCATCATGATGTCATCATCATCATGATGTCATCATCATCATGATGTCATCATCATCATGTCATCATCATCATGATGTCATCATCATCATGATGTCATCATCATCATGATGTCATCATCATCATCATGTCATCATCATCATCATTTCATCATCATCATGTCATCATCATCATCATTTCATCATCATCATTTCATCATCATCATTTCATCATCATCATCATTTCATCATCATCATTTCATCATCATCATGTCATCATCATCATGTCATCATCATCATCATCATCATCATGATATCATCATCATAATGATGTCATCATCATAATGATGTCATCATCATCATCATCATGTCATCATCATCATGTCATCATCATCATGTCATCATCATCATGTCATCATCATCATCATTATCATTATTTTCATCATCATCATTATCATGATGTCATCATCATCACCATGATGTCATCATCATCTCGATGTCATCATCTCCATCATTAACATCAATATCATCATCATCATCATGATGTCATCATCATCATCATCATCATCATGATGTCATCATCATCATCATGATGTCATCATCATCATCATGATGTCATCATCATCATCATGATGTCATCATCATCATCATGATGTCATCATCATCATCATCATCATGATGTCATCATCATCATCATCATCATGATGTCATCATCATCATCATGATGTCGTCATCATCATCATCATCATGATGTCGTCATCATCATCATCATCATGATGTCATCATCATCATCATCATCATGATGTCATCATCATCATCATCATCATGATGTCATCATCATCATCATCATCATGATGTCATCATCATCATCATCATCATGATGTCATCATCATCATCATCATCATGATGTCATCATCATCATCATCATCATGATGTCATCATCATCATCATCATCATGATGTCATCATCATCATCATCATCATGATGTCATCATCATCATCATCATCATGATGTCATCATCATCATCATCATCATGATGTCATCATCATCATCATCATCATGATGTCATCATCATCATCATCATCATCATCATCACATCATCATCATCATGTCATCATCATCATGTCATCATCATCATTATCATTATTTTCATCATCATCATTATAATGATGTCATCATCATCACCATGATGTCATCATCATCTCGATGTCATCATATCCATCATCATAAATATGATGTTATCATCATCATCATAATCATCATCATATCCATCATCATAAATATGATGTTATCATCATCATCATAATGTCATCATCATCATCATCATCATCATCATGATGTCATCATCATGATGTCATCATCATCATCATCATGATGTCATCATCATCATCATCATAATCATCTTTGAAGTCATCATCATCATCATAATCATGATATCACCATATTCATCATCATGATATCATCATAATCATCATCATCATCATCATGATATCATCATGATGATCATCATCATCATGATATCATCATAGTCATCATCATGATATCATCATCATCATCATGATATCATCATCATCATCATTATATCATCATGATGTCATTATCATCATGATGTCATCATCATCATCATCATTTTCAGATAATGACCATTTAATAATCTTCACCTTCCAATACATCATCATCATCATATTTATCATCATCATCACCCTCATCATCATCATATCATCATGTTATCATCATCATCAACATCATGATATCATTAACATCAATATCATCATATTATCATCATATCATCATCATGATGTCATCATCATCATGATGTCATCATCATCATCATCATCATGATGTCATCATCATCATCATAATCATCTTTGATGTCATCATCATCATCATCATCATCATGATATCACCATATTCATCATCATGATATCATCATAATCATCATCATCATCATCATGATATCATCATCATCATCATTATATCATCATGATGTCATTATCATCATGATGTCATCATCATCATCTTCAGATAACGACCATTCAATAATCTTCACCTTCCAATACATCATCATGATGTCATCATCATCATCATCATGATGTCATCATCATCATCATCATGATGTCATCATCATCATCATCATCATCATGATGTCATCATCATCATCATCATCATCTTCAGATAACGACCATTCAATAATCTTCACCTTCCAATACATCATCATCATCATCATCATGATGTCATCATCATCATCATGATGTCATCATCATCATCATGATGTCATCATCATCATCATGATGTCATCATCATCATCATCATCATCATGATGTCATCATCATCATCATCATCATGATGTCATCATCATCATCATCATCATGATGTCATCATCATCATCATCATGATGTCATCATCATCATCATCATGATGTCATCATCATCATCATCATGATGTCATCATCATCATCATCATGATGTCATCATCATCATCATCATCATCATCGTCATCATGATGTCATCATCGTCATCATGATGTCATCATCGTCATCATGATGTCATCATCGTCATCATCATCATCATCATGATGTCATCATCGTCATCATCATCATCATCATGATGTCATCATCGTCATCATCATCATCATGATGTCATCATCGTCATCATCATCATCATGATGTCGTCATCGTCATCATCATCATGATGTCGTCATCATCATCATCATCATGATGTCGTCATCATCATCATCATCATGATGTCGTCATCATCATCATCATCATGATGTCGTCATCATCATCATCATCATCATCATCATCATCATCATCGTCATCATGATGTCATCATCGTCATCATGATGTCATCATGATGTCATCATCATCATGATGTCATCATCATCATGATGTCATCATCATCATCATCATCATCATCATGATGTCATCATCATCATCATCATCATCATGATGTCATCATCATCATCATCATCATCATGATGTCATCATCATCATCATCATCATCATGATGTCATCATCATCATCATCATCATCATCATGATGTCATCATCATCATCATCATGATGTCATCATCATCATCATCATCATCATCATCATGATGTCATCATCATCATCATCATCATCATGATGTCATCATCATCATCATCATGATGTCATAATCATCATCATCATCATCATCATGATGTCATCATCGATGTCATCATCATGATGTCATCATCATCATCATCATCATGATGTCATCATCATCATCATCATCATGATGTCATCATCATCATCATCATCATGATGTCATCATCATCATCATCATCATGATGTCATCATCATCATCATCATCATGATGTCATCATCATCATCATCATCATGATGTCATCATCATCATCATCATCATCATGATGTCATCATCGTCATCATGATGTCATCATCGTCATCATGATGTCATCATCGTCATCATGATGTCATCATCGTCATCATCGTCATCATGATGTCATCATCGTCATCATGATGTCATCATCGTCATCATCATCATCATCATGATGTCATCATCGTCATCATCATCATCATGATGTCGTCATCGTCATCATCATCATGATGTCGTCATCATCATCATCATCATGATGTCGTCATCATCATCATCATCATGATGTCGTCATCATCATCATCATCATGATGTCGTCATCATCATCATCATCATGATGTCGTCATCATCATCATCATCATGATGTCGTCATCATCATCATCATCATGATGTCGTCATCATCATCATCATCATCATCATCATCATCATCATCATCATCGTCATCATGATGTCATCATCGTCATCATGATGTCATCATCGTCATCGTCATCATGATGTCATCATCATCATGATGTCATCATCATCATGATGTCATCATCATCATGATGTCATCATCATCATGATGTCATCATCGTCATCATCATCATCATGATGTCGTCATCGTCATCATCATCATGATGTCGTCATCATCATCATCATCATGATGTCGTCATCATCATCATCATCATGATGTCGTCATCATCATCATCATCATGATGTCGTCATCATCATCATCATCATGATGTCATCATCATCATCATGATGTCATCATCATCATCATCATCATCATCATCATGATGTCATCATCATCATCATCATCATCATGATGTCATCATCATCATCATCATCATCATCATGATGTCATCATCATCATCATCATCATCATGATGTCATCATCATGATGTCATCATCATGATGTCATCATCATCATGATGTCATCATGATGTCATCATCATCATGATGTCATCATCATCATCATCATCATGATGTCATCATCATCATCATCATCATCATGTCATCATCATCATCATCATCATGATGTCATCATCATCATCATCATCATGATGTCATCATCATCATCATCATCATGATGTCATCATCATCATCATCATCATGATGTCATCATCATCATCATCATCATGATGTCATCATCATCATCATGATGTCATCATCATCATCATGATGTCATCATCATCATCATGATGTCATCATCATCATCATCATCATGATGTCATCATCATCATCATCATCATGATGTCATCATCATCATCATCATCATGATGTCATCATCATCATCATCATCATCATCATCATCATCATCATCATCATCATCATCATCATCATCATCATGATGTCATCATCATCATCATCATCATCATGATGTCATCATCGTCATCATGATGTCATCATCGTCATCATGATGTCATCATCGTCATCATGATGTCATCATCGTCATCATCGTCATCATGATGTCATCATCGTCATCATCATCATCATGATGTCATCATCGTCATCATCATCATCATGATGTCATTATCGTCATCATCATCATCATGATGTCGTCATCATCATCATCATCATGATGTCATCATCGTCATCATCATCATCATGATGTCATCATCGTCATCATCATCATCATGATGTCGTCATCATCATCATCATCATGATGTCGTCATCATCATCATCATCATGATGTCGTCATCATCATCATCATCATGATGTCGTCATCATCATCATCATCATGATCATCATGTCATCATCATCATCATCATGATGTCGTCATCATCATCATCATCATGATCATCATCATCATCATCATCATGTCATCATCATCATCATGTCATCATCATCATCATCATCATCATCATCATGTCATCATCATCATCATGTCATCATCATCATCATCATCATCATCATGTCATCATGATGTCATCATCGTCATCATCATCATCATGATGTCATCATCGTCATCATCATCATCATGATGTCATCATCGTCATCATCATCATCATGATGTCATCATCGTCATCATCATCATCATGATGTCATCATCGTCATCATCATCATCATGATGTCATCATCGTCATCATGATGTCATCATCGTCATCATCATCATCATGATGTCATCATCATCATCATGATGTCATCATCGTCATCATCGTCATCATGATGTCATCATCGTCATCATCATCATGATGTCGTCATCGTCATCATCATCATGATGTCG
>CM069857.1:132778690-132781190 GCA_036172795.1 Pelodytes ibericus | reverse complement strand
TCATCATCATCATCATCATGTCATCATCATCATCATCATCATCATCATGATGTCATCATCATCATCATCATCATGATGTCGTCATCATCATCATCATCATGTCATCATCATGATGTCATCATCATCATCATCATCATGTCATCATCATCATCATGATGTCATCATCATCATCATCATCATCATCATGATGTCATCATCATCATCATGTCATCATCATCATCATCAACATCATGATCATGATATCATCATCATCATCATCATGATCATGATATCATCATCATCATCATCATCATGATCATGATATTATCATCATCATCATCATGATCATGATATTATCATCATCATCATCATCATCATGATATTATCATCATCATCATCATCATGATATCATCATCATGATATCATCATCATATTTGTCATGATATCATCATGATATCATTATCATCATGACATCATCATAATCATCATCATGATATTATCATCATTATCATCATGATCATGATATCATCATCATATCATTATCATGACGATAGCATCATTATCATCAATATGATATCATCATCATCGTGATATCATCATATCATCATCGTGATATCATCATATCATCATCATCGTGATATCATCATATCATCATCCTGATATCATCATCATATTCATCATCATCATCATATCTTCATCATCATCATCATCATCATATCTTCATCATCTAATTGATATCATCATCATCATCACGATATCATCATCATCACGATATCATCATCATCACGATATCATCATCATCACGATATCATCATCATGATATCTTCATGATCATCATCATCATCATCATCATCATGATATCTTCATGATCATCATCATCATCATCATCATCATGATATCTTCATGATCATCATCATCATCATCATCATCATGATATCTTCATGATCATCATCATCATCATCATCATCATGATATCTTCATGATCATCATCATCATCATCATCATCATCATCATCATGTCATCATCATCATCATGATGTCATCATCATCATCATCATGTCGTCATCATCATCATCATGATGTCATCATCATCATCATCATGATGTCATCATCATCATCATCATGATGTCATCATCATCATCATCATGATGTCATCATCATCATCATCATGATGTCATCATCATCATCATCATCATGATGTCATCATCATCATCATCATGATGTCATCATCATCATCATCATGATGTCATCATCATCATCATCATCATGATGTCATCATCATCATCATCATCATCATCATGATGTCATCATCATCATCATCATCATCATCATCATCATCATGATGTCATCATCATCATCATCATCATCATCATGATGTCGTCATCATCATCATCATCATCATCATCATGATGATGATGATGATGATGATGATGATGATGACATCATCATCATCATCATCATCATGATGTCATCATCATCATGATGATGATGATGATGATGATGATGATGATGATGACATCATCATCATCATCATCATCATGATGTCATCATCATCATCATCATCATCATCATGATGTCGACATCGACATCATGATGATGATGATGATGATGATGATGATGATGACATCATCATCATCATCATCATCATGATGTCATCATCATCATCATCATCATGATGTCATCAATCATCATCATCATCATATCATCATCATCATCATCATCATGATGTCATCATCATCATCATCATCATCATGATGTCATCATCATCATCATCATCATCATGATGTCATCATCATCATCATCATCATCATGATGTCATCATCATCATCATCATCATCATGATGTCATCATCATCATCATCATCATGATGTCATCATCATCATCATCATCATGATGTCATCATCATCATCATCATGATGTCATCGTCATCATCATCATCATCATCATGATGTCATCATCATCATCATCATCATCATGATGTCATCGTCATCATCATCATCATCATCATGATGTCATCATCATCATCATCATCATGATGTCATCGTCATCATCATCATCATCATCATGATGTCATCGTCATCATCATCATCATGATGTCATCGTCATCATCATCATCATGATGTCATCATCATCATCATCATCATGATGTCATCATCATCATCATCATCATGATGTCGTCATCATCATCATCATCATCATCATCATCATCATCATCATCATGTCATCATCATCATCATCATCATCATCATGATGTCATCATCATCATCATCGTCATCATGATGTCATCATCGTCATCATGATGTCATCATCGTCATCATGATGTCATCATCGTCATCATCATCATCATGATGTCATCATCGTCATCATCATCATCATGATGTCATCATCGTCATCATCATCATCATGATGTCATCATCATCATCATCATCATCATGATGTCATCATCATCATCATCATCATCATGATGTCATCATCATCATCATCATCATCATGATGTCATCATCATCATCATCATCATCATG
>CM069857.1:132726190-132768690 GCA_036172795.1 Pelodytes ibericus | reverse complement strand
AAATAATACTGTCAAATAATGCATAAAATTTTACTGGCAAATGATAGATAAAATAATAGTGGCAAATGATGGATAAATTAATACTGACATATGATGTATTAAATATTATTGGCAAATAATGTATAAAATAATACTGACAAATTATGTAAAAAATAATACTGGCAAATGATGGATAAAATAATACTGAAAATTGACGGAAAAGATAATATTGGGAAATGATTGATAAATTAATTCTGAAAAATGACGGATAAAATAATACTGGAAAATGATGTGAAAAAAACTACCTAAAAATGATTGATACTATAATACTGAAAAATGATGTATAAAATAATACTGGCTAATAATGCATAAAATAATACTGGCAAATGATTTATAAAATTATACTGGCAAATGATGAAAATAATATCTAAAAATGATGGATAAAATAATACTGAAAAATGATGGATAAAATAATACTGGCAAATAATGTATAAATTAATACTGGCAAATGATGGATACAACAATATTGACAAATCATTGACAAAATAATACTGTAAAATGATGTGAAAAAAACTACCTAAAAATGATTGATACAATAATACTGAAAAATGATGTATAAAATAATACTGGCTAATAATGTAGAAAAATAATACTGGCAAATGATTGATAAAATTATACTGGCAAATGATGGAAAAAATATCTAAAAATGATGGATAAAATAATACTGAAAAATTATGTATAAAAAAATATCTAAAAATGATGTGAAAAAAATACCTTAAAATGATGGATAAAATAATTCTGAAAAATTATGTATAAAATAATATTGAAAAATTATGTGTAAAATAATACTTCTAAATAATGTATAAAATAAAACTGGCACTGCTTGAGGGACGTGATGCGTGACGCCAGGACGTAGGGGCGTGGTATGGGGGCGGCAGAGTGCTCAGTGGTAGTAAGGTGAATCCACGAGCTGATCTCCCCATGCTGCCTTATCCTAAATGCAGCTGACGGGTATTCAAGTCCGTATCTTCCCGGTGTTTCAACCTCTTCTGATCTCCTATGATGACCATGCTGTGTTAAACGCAGGACTGAACCACAGGACTGAATAAAGCTTGGTGCAGACTATCGGTAAAGAGCGAGGGAAAGTCAATGTTTGGCAGACTTGCAGGGAGCTGAAAGACTAAAGACAAAGATTTCTTCCCAGTATGCCGGTGTTTAATCTCCGTGAGATCCATCCAAATCCAGCTTAGTGGTAATTTCCACAACCTGTCTACACTTCATCGGATCAGACCAAACACTTCTAGCCATGTGGAACAATTATAATGGATGGTAGTCGATCGAGGCTACCAAACTGTGAGTCACAAGAACACTTTTTTTTTTTTTGTTCCCCTTTAAAGGCTGAGTGAAATGGTCTCTTTATCCTGTGAAAATAACCTATAGAGCTAAACAGCCATAATATGTGAAGTTATAGTGGATGGTTAATCGGAGGTTAAGCAAACTGTGAGTCATAATATTTGTTTCCCCAACTGCTGTGTGAAGTAAAACAGCCGATTTATTCTGTGAAATAACCAATTGAATTGATCACCTAAACTGTATGAAGTAATTACAGTGGCCTGCTATTTGATTCTAATCAAACTGTGAGTCGTAAGCAAATTGGTAGGAACAAGAACGAGAGTCTCTTTTCTCTGAAACAACCAACTGAACTTAATACCCAAACCGTATGAAGTATTTATGGTGGTCTCCCAATTGACGCTAAATAAACTGGGAGTCATAAGCGATCTGTGAGACACAAGATTCCTAGTCTCTCTTTCTGTGAAATAACCAATTGAACTTAACACCCAATCTGTATGAAGTAATTACAGTGGTCTGCTATTCGATCCAAAGCAAACTGGGAGTCATAAGCAAACTGTGAGATCCCAAGTCTCTTTTTCTCTGAACCTAATACCCAAACTGTATGAAGTAATTACAGGGGTCTGATACTCTAATCCAAGTAAACTGTGAGTCATAAGCAAATGTGAGGCACAAGTTTCCTAGTCTATCTTTCTGTGAAATCTAATTGAACTTAACATCCAAACGTAAGAAGTCATTATGGTGGTCTCCTATTTGATGTTAAACAAACTGAGTCATAACTGATCTGTGAGACTCATGATTCTTAGTCTCTCCTTCTGTGAAATAACCAATTGAACTCAGCATCTAATCTGTATGAAGTAACTACAGTGGTCTGCTAATTGATCCTAAGTAAATTGGGAGTCATAAGCAATTTGTGAGTCACAAGAGTTTTAGTCTCTCTTTATGTGAAACAACTAACTGAACTTAACACATAAACTATATGAACCAATTACAGTGGTCTGCTAATTCGATCCCAAGCAAATTGTGAGTCACAAGCAAACTGTGAGGCACAAGATTATTGTCTCTACTTCCGTGAAATAACCAACGGAACCTATCATTTAATCTGTATGAAGTAATTACAGTGATTCCTTAACAGATCCTAAGCAAACTGTGAGTCATAAGCAACTGCGAGTCACAAGATTTTTAGTCCCTCTTTTTGATCTTACCATCCAAACTGTATGAAGTAATTACAGTGGTCTGATAACTGACCCTAAGCAAACTGTGAGTCATAACCAAACTGCAAGGCACAAGATTATTAGTCTCTCTTTTTCAACTTAACACTTAAACTGTATGAAGTAATTACAGTGGTTTGATAATTGATGCTGAATTGAGAGTTAAAAAGACCCTATTTTAAAGCCGTGTGAAGTAAAACAATCTCTCTACTTAGCTGAATTTAGCACCCAAGCTGACTGAAGCACTCACATTAGCCTGCTAGGCAGAGGCTAAGCAAATTGTGAGATATACAATCTTTAGCTTAAGGCTGTGAAGTCAAACAATCCCCTTGCGAAATAACAATCTGAATCATACTGAACATACTCACAGGGGTCTACTAGCTGGAGGCAAAACAAATTGTGAGGTAGAAGACCCTCCTTCTTAAAGCTGTGGGAAGTAAAACAATCTTTGAACAACCAACAAGTGAAATAGTTCATTGTTACACTGTTCCCGTTGAGATAAATAAAATATCTGAATTTGACCCCTAAAGTAAAGGGTCACGTGAGGCTTATCTCCGAAGAGTGATTAACAACCCTCACAATTGACAAATATTCAAAGAAAAGATGCCAACAAAAAATGGAGAAAGCAGGTCCCAAAAGAAAAAGGAGGGAAAATGTTTTGATAAGAAGGGGGAAAAGGATGGGGGAAGGAAACTCACCTCCATATTTTCCCCAATAGCATCCAGAAGTACAACCTTGGAAATATCACAGGACCTAATAGATACATCCTCAACATCAGGGGAAATGGACCATGCCGAGGCCCATCTGGAATCCCTTAAGGCTCCAGAGGAACATGACGTTACAATAGAATCTTTAAAAAAATATCTTGAGCAGCAATTCAGCCAACTAAAGAAAGATATGACAAACAACAATAGGAAAATTAAAGCGGAAGTAAAGAGACTTGAATTAAAAATTGAAAAAAATGAGTCTCTAATAGAAGAGTACCAGACTCGATTTGTTCAAATGGAAGAAAAGACCGAAAGACTGACTACAAAAATAAAAGCCCTGGAACTCAACGCTCAAAATCTTGAAGACAGGGACAGAAGGATTAACCTGCGCATAAGAGGAGTCTCAGAAGATATCATCCAGCAGGAACTGGAAAATTACTTCAATGACCTATGCAATGAACTGCAGATAACTGGCCAGAACTTTGAGTATCTCTTTGAACGCATACATAGGGTCCAGAAACCAAGAGGAATCCAGGAGTCTACCCCCAGAGACGTCATAATAAGATTTCACTCCTATAAAATGAAAGAAATATTCTCACAGAAGTTCAGAGACCTCACAGGGGTACCTGAGAAAGTTCAACACTTAAAATGCTTCACGGACTTATCTAGGGGTACTAGACTTTTTCGGAGATCCTTTTCTGAGATCACTAAAATACTAAGGGATAAGAACATCAACTATAGGTTGGGTTTCCCGGCAAAACTATTGGTTAACTATGATCATTCGACATTAACTTTTGAAACAGTAGAGAAAGTCTCTAATTGGTTGCAGGGGAGAAAAGTTCCATAGGGTGGGCCCCAGGCAGCTGGGGAGTTTATGGGGAGACCTTAGAAGCTGTTCAGTCATTTTTCTTTCCTTCTTCTCTCTCTCTCTTTTTTTTTTCTCTCTCTTTTTCTCTCTTCCCTTCTCTCTTCCTCCCCTTCACTTTCACTGTATGCACAGAGGTACACCCTCAATAATTATATTTAAATACAGATTATCTGAATAGTATAGTCTCACTAGTCAATTTTAAATATTAGCCACACTTCACACTTTGCAGCCCACTTAGCTTGGCCACCATACATTCACATTCTCACCACCTCACTTCATTAGCTACTCTTTCACTCATTATCTTTTCACTCTTATTATAATTTAGTTGTGTACACCACTATTCCATTAGTCAACTTATTTATTTATTTATCTATTTATTTTTCTTTTCTCTCTTTCTCTCTTCCCTTCTTTCTTTCTCCTTTCCACCTTCACTGTAAGTACAGAGGTACACTCTTAATATTTATATCTAGATACAGATTATCTGAATAGTTTAGCCTCACTAGTCAATTTTAATATCAGTCACATTCCCCCCTGCAGCACACTTTCACTTGGCCACCATATAACGCACAGTTTCACTATTGCACTACATCAGCTATTCTTTCCACTTTATTATTTCTTCACTCTCACTTCTACTTAGTCGCGATCACCAGTATTCCACTAGTCAATTAGATTTGTTTGTTTTTTTCCTTCTTCCTTTCTTCTTTTCCTCTCCTTTTTCCTCCTTTTTCTTCCAAAGATTATGTCAATGTTAAGGATGAAAATTATGGATTTGCTTTACTGTCAGTGGGTTTCTGTGTGCCCCCAGATTGGCTCTTAGTAGAGCCAAAATTGTGTCTGTGTGTGGAGAGGAGATAGACACACCAATAAGAGATGTGCCGGACGAGATAAATTATTGTGTTCGACATATCTTAAATGTCTAGTGGTTTTTTTTGTGTGTATTTTGTTTGTGATTAATTTAGTATGTCGCACGAGCTGTAGCTGTTTGACCGGGCAGAGGGGGACAGAGGTAGAGGTGAACTTGACTTCAGAATTATAACACTAAATGTCCAGGGGTTGAACTCCCCTCAGAAATGCCAACTCTTGGTCAATTGTCTAAGAGAAAATAAAGTGGAGGTCGCCTATATACAAGAAACCCATTGGAAATTAGGAGGCCCTCCATTAAGGAACTCGCTCTTCCCGCATGTAATTTCATCAAACTATAAAACTAAAAAGAGAGGGGCAGCAATAATAATATCTAGGGATTAAGGATTCCGTGAAATTTACAAAAAAATAGATAGAAGTGGAAGATATCTCTTTCTGATTTGTGAGCTACAAGGCCAGACCTATTCCCAACTCAATGTATACGCACCTAACAAAAAACCTCACGTATTTATTAATAAAATACTCAGTGAAATCGAGAACATGGTTCAGGGAACTTTGTTAATAGGGGGAGATTTCAATGGTATCATGGATATAGATTTAGATAAAAAAGTGGCAAGAGGAGTTAAAATTGATTCGCAGGTTGGGAGATCGGCTCGGCAGGTCCAAAACACGATTTCAAAATACTACTTATATGATGTTTGGCGATCACTGCATCCAGACGAAAAAGATTATACATTTTATTCTAAACCATATATGTCTTATTCTCGTCTGGACTATTTTTTGGTCAAACCACATACTATCCAATGTTGTCAGAGTATAATAATAAAAGATATCCCTTGGTCTGACCATTCGGCTGTCATCCTAAATTGGTCAAAAAATAAAAAAGAGGGATCCCGTCCAACATGGAGGCTGAATGAGAAACTTTTATTAGATACCCGTAACATTGAGTATTTATCACCACTGCTCAGATTTTACTTTGAAGAAAATAACACAAATGAGCTCTCCAAATCAACAATTTGGTGCGCTTTTAAATGAGTTATAAGGGGATATTTAATAAATTTAGGATCAGAAAATAAGAAGAGACAGGGATTACCCCTTAACCAACTCTATCTGGAATTATATAAACTAAACAATCAGAATAAGTCCTCTCCCTCACGAATTGTTGCTCGACATATTGCTCAAATAACAGAGAAAATCAACCTGATACTAATGTCTAGAGTGAACTCTGCACTCTTAAAACTAAACCAGAAATGGTATCAGAAGGGAAATAGAGCAGATAAAATTCTATCTAATAGATTGAAAAACAGGAAAGCCAAGGCTAGAGTAACAAAGATAGTATTTAATGGGCATAATTGTATTAGCCCTAAAGACATTGGAGTGGCCTTCAACACATTTTACTCACAACTATACAACCTCCCAGGAATAGCAACTGAGAGCGAAATAACCCAATACCTAGAGGTAGAAAGCCTGCCATATCTTTCTTCAGAACAGCTAGCAGAGCTAAATCTACCAATTTCCAAAAAAGAGATCCTGGATGTAATTGTCAATCTTAAAATTAATAAGGCGCCTGGCCCTTACAAACATGTTCTATAAAAAAAATTAGCTTGGACATTGCCCAGCATCTTGCTGATATGTTTAATGAATTTGTTAGAAAGGGGTCAATCCTCCAGGAACTCCTGCAAGCCACAATCTCACCTATTCTAAAGACAGATAAAGATGATACTAACCCAGCTAATTATAGACCGATATCTTTAATCAATTCCGATATAAAAATCTATTTTAGTGTTATAGCAAATAGGATAAAGGGGGTAATTTCTTCCTGATCCCTGTTGATCAGGTGGGATTTGTGCAGGGACGTTCAGCGGACAGCTCTACAAGACGGTTAATTGACCTGATAGGTCATGCAGGGACTGTGGGGACTCCCCAGCTGGTCCTGTCGTTAGATGCCGAGAAGGCCTTTGACATGGTCAGCTGGGGATTCCTGGACGGTACCCTGACTAGGGCTGGCTTTGATGGTCCGATTAAATCTGCTATCATGGCCCTTTACGGCAACCCGACGGCAAAAACGGTGGGTCCTGGTATCTCTGCGGATTGGTTCCCGATAAGAAATGGCACTAGGCAAGGTTGCCCATTGGCACCTATGCTATATATCCTAACTCTGGAGCCTCTCGCCGCAAGGATAAGAAACAATGACAATGTAAAGGGTATAGCACTGGGTCAGTCTGAATATAAGATCTCGATGTATGCGGATGACACTATACTGACACTGTCCGAACCGAGGGACTCATTGGAAGCTCTTATGTCAGAAATTAGGAAATATTCTGTAGTCTCCAACTACAAACTAAATATGAATAAATCTCAGATCATGCCAATTAATATGCATAGTGAAATGATACAGGAACTATCCCTAGATTACCCCTTTGATTGGTCTCCAGAGGGCTTCCAATATTTAGGTATATTTATCATGCCAGCTGTATTGGATATAATGCAAAAAATGTAGATCTCCTATATAAATATTCCACTGGGAAACTTCTTAATGATTGGAGTAACATAGGTATTTCATGGCTAGGAAGAATTAACATTATTAAATCCTATTTGATGCCTAAGTGGTCATATGCTCTAAGAATGATCCCTTTAGCTACACAAAAATTCCAACTAAAAAAAATCCAGAAGCTATTTATGAGCTATGTTTGGAACAACAAAAAGCCAAGAATATCTATGTCCCATATTATGAAACACTCTAAAAGGGGAGGCCTATCCGTTCCAAACCTGATTAAACATTATGAGGCCTATCGGATTTACCATCTGCAGAGATGGCAGGACCCGCTGTCCCAGAGAGAGCCGTGGTATAGCATAGAGTCCTTTTTAACGGGGCTAGAGGATCTATTAACTGCAATATGGATGAATTCAAGATCAAGTAGGACCTTCCTAGCTGGGATTGACTGTCATCATATAAGAGATCTACTAACTGATTGGTTTCGGTTTAGAGGTTCACATTCCCTAATGGAAAAAATATCGCCATATACCCCGTTGAGAACAATTGAACTTAGTGTAGAAGATCTGAGCTTGGGGAGTTGGACAAAACTAAATCCCGTTAAAATCTATGACTTAATAGAGGGAAAAAATATCAAACCCTTTCCACAGATACAAAAACAACTGAATCTTCCAGATAAAGAAATCTTTAGTTATTTACGTCTAAAACATTATGTTGACATTCGTATGTTATATGGGGATGGGAATCCGCCAGACGTAGAGCTGGTGAATCTTTTTGATCCAACTAAAAGAAAGTATAACACAATTGCAAAGTGCCACGAAGTCCTAACCCTTTGGGAGAAGGAGGAGAAACCAAGAGCTTGGATCAATTGGGAAAGGGAAATAGGACGGGAGGTAGAGATGGAGCAGTGGTACGGCTCCCTGACAGAAGTCGGGAAGTCATTCCACTGCTTAAATATAATTGAGCTTCATTACAAGATTCTTCATCGCTTGCATTTGGTCCCTAAGATTCTAAACAACATGAACTCTGCTACTTCCAACCTGTGCTGGAGGTGTAATTTACAACAGGGTAGTACAAGACACATATGGTGGGACTGTATTGTTCTTAGACCATTATGGGAGGAAGTCTTTGAAAAAATATCAGTAATAATGAAACATCCGATTGTGGGGGATCCTTCGATAGCCTTGTTACATTTCAACATTCCCGATCTCACATGTAAAGAAAGATATATTGTTGTCCAAATTTTGATGGCTACCAAGACTCTTATATTGAGAAACTGGTTACAAAAGACAGCCCCCTCCTGGAGTCAGATTCAGTCCCAAGTGAGTTATCAGTATAATATGGAAAGGGGTCTTTTCTATCAGTTGGACAATAACATTAAATTTGAGAACAAGTGGCTCCCCTGGACTAGATGGATAGCGACGGGGAGTAGAGGTAATCCAACAACAAGGTGATAATCTTGGAATAAAAAGTGGGAGTTCTCCCATGTGGACAAAAGCATGTAATGTTGGTCTGATCTGATCAACACTACAACCAACTCTTACAAACACGGTCGAATATAACCTTACCCGGTCAACAGCACAGCTCAATGCTCGTTTTTTTTTCTTGGTCTTTAACTTCTCCTCCTCATTCGTGTCCACTTTATTATAACTTTTTTGGCTGCTTGAAATTATGTGGATATGAAGGAGGAGGATGATCCATATTTATATTACTGTCATCTTAATTGTATGTTATTGTATTGTAACGTCTCAGTGTGTTAATGTTTTGGTGCTGTCTAAATTTTGTATTTTTATAATAAAAAAAGTATATATATATAAAAAAAAAATAATAATGTATAAAACAATACTGGAAAATGATGGATAAAATAATACTGACAAATGATGGATAAAATAATATTAGCAAGTAATGTATAAAATGTTACTGGCAAATGATGGCTAAAATAATACTGGCAAATGATGGCTAAACAAATACTGAAAATGAAGGATGAAATAATACTGACAAATTATGTATAAAATAATACTTACTAATGATGTATAAAATAATACAGGGAAATGATGGATAAAATAATACAGACAAAGTATGTCTAAAGTAATACTGTCAAATAACGTATAACATTTTACTGGCAAATGATGGATAAAATAATACTGAAAAATGATGTATAATATAATACTGTCAAAAGATGGATAAAATAATACTGACAAATTCTGTAAAAATAATACAGGGAAATGATGGATAAAATAATACTGAAAATTGACGGAAAAGATAATAGTGGGAAATTATGGATAAAATAATACTGAAAAATGACGGATAAAATAATACTGGAAAATGATGTGAAAAAAACTACCTAAAAATGATTGATACAATAATACTGAAAAATGATGGATAAAATAATACTGAAAAATGATGATAAAATAATGCTGGCAAATAATTTATAAATTAATACTGGTAAATGATTGATAAAATAATACTGACATATCATGGATAAAATAATACAGGCAAATGATGGATAAAATAATACTGGCAAATGATGGATAAAATAATACTGAAAAATGATGATAAAATAATGCTGGCAAATAATTTATAAATTAATACTGGTAAATGATTGATAAAATAATACTGACATATCATGGATAAAATAATACAGACAAATGATGGATAAAATAATACTGGCAAATGATGGATAAAATAATACTGAAAAATGACGGATAAAATAATACTGGCAAATAATGTATAAAATAATACTGGTAATTGATGGATAAAAAAATACTGGAAAATGATGGATAAAATAATACTGACAATTGATGGATAAAAAAATACTGGAAAATGATTGATAAAATAATACTGTCAAATGATGGATAAAAAATAATGAAAAATAATGGATACAATAATAATGAAAAATTATGGATAAAATAATGATGGCAAATAATGTATAAATTAATACTGAAAAATGCTAGATACAAAAATACTGAAAAGTGATTGATAAAACAATACTGTCAAATGATGTGAAAAAAATACCTAAAAATGATGGCTAAAATAATACTGAAAAATGATGGCTAAAATAATACTAGCAAATAAGGTATAAAATAATACAGACAAATGATGGATAAAATAATACTGGCAATTGATGGATAAAAAAATAATGGAAAATGATGGATAAAATAATACTGAAAAATGATGGATAAAATAATATTTACAAATAATGTATAAATGAATACTGGCAAATGATGGATACAATAATATTGACAAATCATGGACAAAATAATACTGAAAAATGCTAGATACAAAAATACTTAAAAAAAATTGATAAAACAATAATGGTAAATAATGTATAAAATAATACTGGAAAATGATTGATAAAATAAAACTGAAAAATGACCGAGAAAATGATACTGGCAAATGATGGACAAAATAATACTGAAAAATGATGAATAAATTAATACTGACATATGATGTATAAAAAATTACTGGCAAATAATGTTTAAAATAATACTGGCATTTGATTGATAATATAATACTGTCAAATGATGGATAAAATAATACTGAAAAATGACGCATAAAATAATACTGGAAAATGATGTGAAAAAAAAAACCCTGAAAATGATGGATACTATAATACTGAAAAATGATGGATAAAATAATACTAGCAAATAATGTATAAAATAATACTGACAAATTATGTATAAAATAATACTGGCAATTGATGGATACAAAAATAATGGAAAATGATGGATAAAATAATGCTGAAAAATGATGGATAAAATAATACTGGCAAATGATCGATAAAATAATACTGGAAAAATTATGAATAAAATAATACTGGCAAATAATGTATAAAATAATACTGGCATTTGATGGATAAAATAATACTGACAAATTATTTATAAAATAATACTGGCAAATAATGTATAACATTTTACTGGCAAATGATGGGTAAAATAATACTGGCAAATGATGGATAAAATAATACTGAAAAATGATGGATAAAATAATACTTACAAATAATGTATAAATTAATACTGGCAAATGATGGATAAAAACATAATGAAAAATGATGGATAAAATAATACTTTAAAAATTATGGATAAAATAATGCTGGCAAATGATGTATAAAATAATACTGGCAAATTATGAATAAATTAATACTGACATATGATGTATAAAATAATACTGGCAAATTATGTATAAAATAATATTGGTATTTGCTGGATAAAATAATACTGACAAATTATGTATAAAATAATACTGGCAAATGATTGATAAAATAATACTGAAAAATGACGGATAAAATAATACTGGCAAATGATGGATAAAATAATACTGGCAAATGGTGGAAAAAAAATCTAAAAATTATGGAAAAAAATACTAAAAATTGATTGATAAAATAATAGTAGCAAATAATGCATAAAATAATGTAGGCAAATTATGTCTAAAATAATACTGGCAAATGATGGATAAAACATAATTAAAAATGATTGATAAAATAATACAGAAAAATGATGGATAAAATAATACTTGCAAATAATGTATAAAATAATACTGGCATTTGATGGATAAAATAATACTGACAAATTATTTATAAAATAATACTGGCAAATAATGTATACAATTTTACTGGCAAATGATGGGTAAAATAATACTGGCAAATGATGGCTAAAATAATACTGGAAAATGATGGATAAAATAATACTGAAAAATGATGGATAAAATAATACTTACAAATAATGTATAAATTAATACTGGCAAATGATGGATAAAAACATAATGAAAAATGATGGATAAAATAATGCTGGCAAATGATGGATAAAATAATACTGGCAAATTATGAAATAAATTAATACTGACATATGATGTATAAAATAATACTGGCAAATTATGTATAAAATAATATTGGTATTTGCTGGATAAAATAATACTGACAAATTATGTATAAAATAATACTGGCAAATGATTGATAAAATAATACTGAAAAATGACGGATAAAATAATACTGGCAAATGATGGATAAAATAATAATGGCAAATGGTGGAAAATAAATCTAAAAATTATTTTAAAAAATACTAAAAATTGATTGATAAAATAATAGTGGCAAATAATGCATAAAATAATGTAGGCAAATTATGTATAAAATAATACTGGCAAATGATGGATAAAACATAATTAAAAATGATTGATAAAATAATACAGAAAAATGATGGATAAAATAATACTTGCAAATAATGTATACATTAATACTGGCAAATGATGAATAAAATAATACTGACAAATCATGGATAAAATAATACTGAAAAATGACGGATAAAATAATACTGGAAAATGATGTGAAAAAAAAAACCCTGAAAATGATGGATACTATAATACTGAAAAATGATGGATAAAATAATACTAGCAAATAATGTATAAAATAATACTGACAAATTATGTATAAAATAATACTGGCAATTGATGGATACAAAAATAATGGAAAATGATGGATAAAATAATGCTGAAAAATGATGGATAAAATAATACTGGCAAATGATCGATAAAATAATACTGGAAAAATTATGAATAAAATAATACTGGCAAATAATGTATAAAATAATACTGGCATTTGATGGATAAAATAATACTGACAAATTATTTATAAAATAATACTGGCAAATAATGTATAAAATTTTACTGGCAAATGATGGGTAAAATAATACTGGCAAATGATGGCTAAAATAATACTGGCAAATGATGGATAAAATAATACTGAAAAATGATGTATAAAATAATACTTACAAATAATGTATAAATTAATACTGGCAAATGATGGATAAAAACATAATGAAAAATGATGGATAAAATAATACTTTAAAAATTATGGATAAAATAATGCTGGCAAATGATGTATAAAATAATACAGGCAAATTATGAATAAATTAATACTGACATATGATGTATAAAATAATACTGGCAAATTATGTATAAAATAATATTGGTATTTGCTGGATAAAATAATACTGACAAATTATGTATAAAATAATACTGGCAAATGATTGATAAAATAATACTGAAAAATGATGGATAAAATAATACTGGCAAATGATGGATAAAATAATACTGCCAAATGGTGGAAAAAAAATCTAAAAATTATGGAAAAAAATACTAAAACTTGATTGATAAAATAATAGTGGCAAATAATGCATAAAATAATGTAGGCAATTTATGTATAAAATAATACTGGCATATGATGGATAAAACATAATTAAAAATGATTGATAAAATAATACAGAAAAATGATGGATAAAATAATACTTGCACAGAGTTGAAAAAGTAGCATATCGATGGGGGATGGAGCTGAACGTGTGACGTGACGGCACGCACAGCGGAAGCTGAGAGGCATGGAATAGAGAATCCCTGATTGCTCACCGATCATCCGTCGACAGGACCCGGTAGGACCTGAGAGGTTGCTAAAAGGAAGCAGATAGAGGAAGACCAAGCGGGAACACACGGAGGACTCCAGACTTGGCGTTCAGCGTTCAGCGTGGAAGGAGATCTAGACAGGAGGAACGGAACCCCGACATCGGAGGACTGCCAAAGAAGCTACAACAAAGCTAAGTCAATAGCTCTACTTAAGGAAGGATTTAGAAGGAAAGGGGAAGGGAGGAGAGGGGGAGGTGAGAGAGGTAGAAGGACATAAGGATAAAAGGGAATATAGGAAGAAGGAAGATATATGTATTAGAACTTTTCCACTCCTAGGGTTATATTTGTTAGGAGTCCCCATATAACCAGTGTACAGATAAGCAGATACATGAACCATATGCAAACTTGATACACAATTAGCTTTGGCAAGCCCCCTGGTAAGACAGGAGAAAGGGTAATAAGAAACACCGGTCTGGTCTAATAAACAACCCCACATACTCCCAGCTGCTTGGTACAATACCCTAAAGGGAGGGAAAGAGAAAGAAAAGGAAAAGGGGAAATAATACCAAAATGGCTAACAAAAAGGATCCTAAAATAACACAAAAAAAGGAAAAAAGGGGGACGAATGAACAAGAGACGAAGGTAAATAAATCTGTGGCAGGTTTTTTTTCCCCCAGTTCCCAGAGGCCATCGTCAAACAAAACTGAGGGGGCCAATTTAAAAATAAATCCCAACTCCTCACCCAACTCAACTACTGGTGGGAGCACATTGGACACATCCTCAGAAACCGAACAGATAAGAATTACACCAGAATATCTGAATTTATGCTTGGCTTCCCAATTGGAACAAATTAAAAAAGAAATTCAGTGTAGTTCAAAAGAGCTCAAACAAGACATAAGTGAAATAGGATGTAGAGTCTAACAAATAGAACAGAAATTACAGCTCACCCAGGAATCTTGCACGGCTAACTTTAAGAGGCAAGATGAGCTAGAACATAAGGTAGAAGAACTAGAAAAGAAACTTACTGATCTGGAAGACAGAACAAGGAGGAACAATATTAGATTTAGAGGGATAATAGAAGAAATAAAATCAGAAGAATTGGAAGAATACCTCCAAAGATACTTTGAATACCTGGGGATTGATCTCACTAAAGAAAATGGCAATCTAGAGAGATGCCATCGGGTCAACAGACCCAAGGCAATACCAGAGTCAACCCCCAGGGATGTTATTGTATGTCTTCAGTCATATAAGACCAAGACTCTGGTCATGAAAAGGCACAGAGAGAAAACAATAAAAGAAGGGAAATATGCAAATATTCAAACACTACCCGACTTGTCGAACAAGACGAGGCAAGCAAGGAAGGAGTTTGCACAATCTACATTAGAATTGAGGAAAAGGGATATAAGCTACCGATGGGGGTTCCCAGTGTCCTTAATCATAAAATACGAAGGATCTACACTAGTTTTTAATACTCCGGAAAAAGCCCTGCAGTGGGTCAAAAAAGGTAAAAAAAATTCCGAAGAAGATTGACGGATTAGAATAAGTCAGATTAAATAATATTATCAGCGGGGAATGGATGCAGGAGAAGGGCGAAAAATGTATTTTTTTTTCTTTCTCTCTTTACTGCATAATGGATAAGTAATATTGGCACTAACACTAGCACTATGGAATTCAGATAAAATTAGATGCACAACACTAGCACAATATACATATTAAGAAAAGTAATACCACATAATTTAAATAAATGATCTAGTATATTACATATGAAGAAGAATAGGAAGTTAAGGAACACTTCACTAACATATTTAGACAATTCAGAGGCCCGGTTTTTTTTTTTTTTATCTCTTTCTGCGTGTACAATGGTTAAGCAATATTGGCACTAATATAAGCACTATGGAATTCAGATAAAAACAGATGCACAATATTAGTATAATACACATAGTAAGAAGAGTAATACCATATAACATAAATAAATGATCTAGTATATTACATAGGAAGAAGAATAGGAAGTTAAGGAACACTTTACTAAATATTTAGACAATTCAGAGGCTCGATTTTTTTTTTTTTTCTTTCTTCTCTTCTTTTGTCTTTTTGCGTGTACATTGGATAAACAATATTGGCACTAATATAAGCACAATGGAATTCAGATAAAATCAGATGCATAACACTAGGATAATATATATAATAAGAAGAGTAATACCACATAACATTAATAAATGATCTAGTATATTACATCGGAAGAAGAATAGGAAGTTAAGGAACACTTCACTAACATATTTAGACAATTCAGAGGCCTGTTCTCTATTTTTTTTTTTTTCCCTCCCCCTTCCCCAACTCCACTGCCGGATATGATTATAGAAATATATATGATGGGATTCAAAGAGAAAAAAAGAAGAGAAAAAAATCTAAGTAATTTTTGCCCTCTCAGCTATGGTGCTCTACTAGATAGAGCCCCACCGCGTTAATGGGTTGACGCGAAATGAATAACTCTGTGCTTCAATTAAGAAGCAGAAAGCTCTTGGTGAAGAGGTTCATCAGGAGCTATGGGGACAGAAAGGTTCAGCATGCTGAACTTAGGGTTTTTGTTGTTTGTATTGTACCGTGTCATATGCCGTTTGTTCTGGGGTCGCAGTGGAGAACAGCCCCATATTGCCCAAAAATTGATAAATAGAGATGGTGAAGTTAATTTCAATCAATGTCCAAGGTTTAAATAAGCCCCAAAAAAGATCTGCACTGGATGAATTGATTAGAAAAGAGAAAGCACATATATGCTGTATGCAGGAAACTCATTGGTTAAACACAGAGAAGACCCCATATATAGGTAAACAAACTGCAAAATTAATTTGTGCATCTTCAAAAACAGGGAAAAATAGAGGTGTGGCTATATGGTTCAAGAAAGGTCTGCAAGTAAAGATAGAATATCAAGAATGCGATGTGAACGCAAGATACATAATCCTGGTCTGCCAAATAGAACAATCATGGTACACACTAGTTAATTTATATGCTCCGAATGATAAACAGATTTCCTTTTTACAAAGTGTCATAAACAGAATAGAAATGGTTGCAAAGGGATCTATTATGATTACTGGAGACTTTAACTGTGTATTAGACATAGAACTGGATAAAAAAAATACAGAGAGGTAACCAAATCGATAAAAACTTGGTAAGAAAGGCAGATTCCTTTGCTACTCTTCTAAAAAGAAATGTTTTGTATGATATATGGAGGATTTTTCACCCCCAGGAAAAGGACTATACACATTTCTCCTATGCTCACTGTTCATACGCAAGGATTGACCTAATGCTAGGTAATATAGGTCTAATTAATAAAACAAAAAAAATTCTGATCCAGGATATACCATGGTCGGACCATAATGCTGTAATCTGGGAATCAAAAGTAAATAATGAAGAAGAAAAGATTAGAGAGTGGCGCCTGAATGAGCACTTATTGCGCAGTGAGGAAAATATAACATACATTAGACAAATTTCAGAATACTATTTCCAAGAAAATAAAGAATGCTCAGCAGCAATTATATGGTGTGCCTACAAATCGGTAATCAGTGGACATTTGATAAAACTAGGCACCATAGAAAACAAGAGGAGGGGGAAAGATGTATCCACCCTGTATAGAATATATTATGAACTAGAAAGAGAAAACAAAGCATCACCTCAAAAAGAGAGAGCAGACAGAATTCAGATAATTAAGAATCAAATTAACGAAATAAATATCCAGAAGGTGACCAGAAACCTAGAGAGATTAAACCAGACCTGGTACCATAATAGCAATAGGGCAGGCAATGCTATAAACAATCAAATAAAAAAGAAACAAGCTAGAAGTCATATTGAAAAGATAAAGTTTGATGGAGTAACTGTTAGGAACCCACAAGAGATCGGAACGACTTTTAATAAATATTATAGCTCTCTATACAATATAGATTCAAGAGTAAGAGTAGATCAGATACTAGATTATCTGGAAGATACATCAATCCAGAGAATAGATAAAGCCAAGAAAGATCAACTTAATAAACCATTTACAAAACAAGAAGTATCCAAAGCTATTTAAGAGCAGAAAAAACAAAAAGCACCAGGCCCGGATGGATTCGGTGCAGCCTTTTACAAAATCGTGGAAAAAAATATTATAGTGCACCTAACAAAAACCTTCAATGAAATAGGACAAAATGGGAAATCCCCAGAGGAATTTTTAAGAGCTAATATAATACCGATCCATAAACAGAACAAGGATCCCTCCCTAGTAGAGAGCTATCGACCTATTTCTCTGATCAACACCGACGCAAAGATCTTCGCATCAATTATAGCAGCCAGATTGAGATCCGTTATTGATGAACTGATCCATAAGGATCAGATAGGATTTATTCCAGGAAGAAGCTCAATAAATAACATCAGAAGGATAATAGACATACTAGACTGGTCACATCTAGAAAAGAAAGCAGTATTAACTATTGCGGTGGATGCAGAAAAAGCATTCGACCGAGTTAATTGGGATTTTATGTTCCAGTCCTGTCTGCCTACGGGCTCGAGGGATATTTGTTGAGTGCAATAAAATCTCTTTATCTTGGGCCAACAGCAAGAATTATAGGGCAGAATTTTAGATCGGACTGGTTTCGATTATCCAATGGGACACGCCAGGGCTGCCCACTATCACCAATGTTATATATATTGACAATAGAGATATTGGCAATTAAGATAAGATCATGTCCAGATATTAAAGGGTGCCATATGGGGCAAGAAGAATCTAAGATTGCTTTATATGCTGACGACATCATACTCACACTGACGGAGCCCCAACAGTCCATGATAGCTCTAATGAAGGTAATAGACCAGTACTCGGAATTATCCAACTACAAACTCAATTCAGATAAATCATGGATCTTGCCCACTAATATCGGCAAAGAACTGGAAAAAAATATAAAACGCAGCTTTAATTTTGGTTGGGCAAGTAAGAGTATTAATTACCTTGGACTAAAAATTACACCAAAAGTAGAGGATATCTTACCCACAAATTTCTTGACATTACTGAAAGAAATACAGGATTAATAGAAAGAGAGACAGCGCTAAAATATACCCCAAAAAGAACAGGACATAATTTATAAAAATAGAAAAAATTATTTATTGTCACAAATGTACATGTATATAAGGTAAAAAGACTATAAATGAGTCTAGTACCACAGTATAATAACAAAAAACACAAATAAAACAATAAAATGTTTTATTTGTGTTTTTTGTTATTATACTGTGGTACTAGACTCATTTATAGTCTTTTTACCTTATATACATGTACATTTGTGACAATAAATAATTTTTTCTATTTTTATAAATTATGTCCTGTTCTTTTTGGGGTATATTTTAGCGCTGTCTCTCTTTCTATTAATCCTGTACTTCTTTTTTGCAGTGGTCCAGTCCATTGCAGTTCAAGATTAGCTGCTATCCCTTTTCCACATTTGTTAGTGGTTTGCCCCCCTCTCTATTTGGAGAGATATCCTTTCCTCCATACTTGTCCATATGTGAGGTTTTTCTGTGTGTCTAGTCGATACGGGTTAGTGTGGTTTTTTTTTTTTATTCCCCTTTTATTTTCCATCACATTATATATCCGTTACCACTGCCTTTTCACTTTTCACACATTTTTTCATTATTATTATTATTATATTTAAGCGCTGTGCACTCTTCTTCTTTTTTGTATTACTGAAAGAAACAAATGCCACTTTAAAAAGCTGGAAGAATATTGTCATCTCATGGACAGGGAGAATTAATGTTATAAAAGCTTACATCCTCCCAAAGTGGTTATATATATTCCGCCACTTACCTTTTGAAATACCCGAGAGTTGGCTAGCCTTGGTACAGACCTCCTTCTCTAAATTCATATGGCAAGGCAAGAGGCCACGTATTGCATTAAATAGGCTGTCACAGAATACAAAGAGAGGTGGACTGGGGATGCCAGATATAAAAGATTACTATATGGCAAATATAATAGGCCATATATACACAATGCAACTGCATAACACCAAAATACAAAACTGGTACAAGAGAGAAAACCATACATTTGAAGGTGGAGAATTGGCCTCAGCCATCTGGGCTTGTAGAATGCCCAGGTGGACTAGAGGCAAGAATTACATAGTCGATAATATATTACCAGTATGGTTTTCCATTAAGAAGAAATTGGGTCTCCACGAAAAAATCATTGAAATGCTGGATATAAATATTTTAGAATACAATATACCAGACTTAAACTTAGATAACTGGAGGAAGGCAGGCATCGATAAAATAAAAGACCTTGTCCACAGGAGATCTAAAAACATTTTCAAAACTCGTTCAAGACTACGGCCTAGCAACTAAAGAGATATTTCACTACTTAAGGGTTAAAAGCTTCCTAACCAAAACGTTAAGTAAAGATACAGGAAGACGGAATGGATACCTGAATTCGATATTTGGGGGCAACAAAGTAACCAAAGTAATGACTAAAGCACATAAGGCTTGGAAGGAAGGGAAGGGAGATCAATTAGATAAAACAAGAGGGAAATGGGAAAATATTCTCGGCACAGAGATTACAGAGCAAGATTGGCTGTAAGCCCTCAGGAATTACAACAAAGATATACACTGTATTAATATAAGGGAAAACCAGTTTGAACTTATGAATTTCTGGTATCTCGTTCCCTCGAGAGTAGCAAAAATGAATAAGCAAGTTCCAAATAAATGTTGGAGATGTAATAAAAAAACGGGGGATTACATGCATATCTGGTGGGACTGTACAGGGGTCAGGTATCTATGGAATACTTTTTTCCAAAAATTGAAAGAAATCTTCAATATCTCACTAGATATGAGCCCTGACCTCGCTTTGCTGCATATCAGATTACCAAACAAGACAAAAAAAGAAACAATGATGATAACTAATTTTTTAGCTGCCACAAAACTTCTAATTGCTAAAAATTGGAAAAAAGAGACTCTTCCTGGCTGGTCCCAGATGAAAAACCTAATTTTATTCCATTTGAAAATGGAAAAAGGCATGAGATGGACTAATGTTGCAGCAGATAAGAAGTGGGTGGATATAGAAGGATGGATCAAGAAAATCGAAATAAATTGATACTTCGCCATACAAATAATTAGGAATAGAGGAAGCAAAAGGGCTGATTAGGGGTGCTGTTCTCCACTGCGACCTGGGGTTTTTTTTTTTTTTGTTGTTTGGTTTTTTTTTCTGTTGTTATGACCCTCCCCCCATAGATTTAGACAATATACATAGCCAGTGGGTGCCCATTATGGAATTATACAACACTAAACCCGAATCACACCCAGTAGGCTTGTGGCACTTAGAGGAGTAATGGAGGACGGCATATAGTTAAGGATGAGGTATATGTTTGTCCACGTGTCTTTTTTCATGTTTTATGTTATGGTTGTCACGGACTGATTAAAAGAAGATAAGGATTTAATTTAGAAATAAGAAGTATTAATCAGCCAACAAGGGAATTCTGGGGAAATAATATAAAAAAAAATCAGACACAAGGATGACAAAAGAAAAAACTGGAGTAATTGATACACCTAGGGTGAAGTCTGAGTGTCAACTAAAAAAAAAGAAAAAAAATAATACTTGCAAATAATGTATACATTAATACTGGCAAATGATGAATAAAATAATACTGACAAATCATGGATAAAATAATACTGAAAAATGACGGATAAAATAATACTGGAAAATGATGTGAAAAAAAAAACCTGAAAATGATGGATACTATAATACTGAAAAATGATGGATAAAATAATACTGGCAAATAATGTATAAAATAATACTGGCATTTGATGGATAAAATAATACTGACAAATTATTTATAAAATAATACTGGCAAATAATGTATAAAATTTTACTGGCAAATGATGGGTATAATAATACTGTCAAATGATGGCTAAAATAATACTGGAAAATGATGGATAAAATAATACTGAAAAATGATGGATAAAATAATACTTACAAATAATGTATAAATTAATACTGGCAAATGATGGATAAAAACATAATGAAAAATGATGGATAAAATAATACTGAAAAACGATGGATAAAATAATACTTTAAAAATTATGGATAAAATAATGCTGGCAAATGATGGACAAAATAATACTGGCAAATTATGAATAAATTAATACTGACATATGATGTATAAAATAATACTGGCAATTTATGTATAAAATAATACTGGCAAATGATTGATAAAATAATACTGAAATATGACGGATAAAATAACACTGACAAATGATGTATAAAATATTACTGGCAAATGATGTGAAAACAAATACCTAAAATTGATGGATAAAATAACACTGGCAAATAATGTATAAAATAATACTGGCAAATGATGGATAAAATAATACTGGCAAATGGTGGAAAAAAAATCTAAAAATTATGGAAAAAAAATATTAAAAATTGATTGATAAAATAATAGTGGCAAATAATGCATAAAATAATGTAGGCAAATTATGTATAAAATAATACTGGCAAATGATGGATAAAACATAATTAAAAATGATTGATAAAATAATACAGAAAAATGATGGATAAAATAATACTTGCAAATAATGTATAAATTAATACTGGCAAATGATGGATAAAATAATACTGACAAATCATGGATAAAATAATACTGAAAAATGTTAGGTACAATAATACTGAAACGTGATGGATAAAATAAAACTGGCAAATGATGTATAAAATAATACTGGCAAATAATGTATAAAACAATACAGGCAAATGAAGGATAAAATAATACTGAAAAATGATGTATTGAATTATTATGGGAGTAATGTATAAAATCTTACTAGCAAAAAATATTTAAAATAATACTGGCAAATGATGGATAAAATAATACTGGCAAATGATGGGTAAAACAATACTGACATATTATGTATAAAATAATACTAGCAAATAATGTATAAATTAATATTGGCAAATGATGGATAAAATAATAGTGAAAAATGATAGAAAAAATAATACTGTCAAATTATGGATAAAATAATAATGGCAATTGATGGATAAAGTAATACTGTCATATGATTGATAAAATAATACTGTTAAATGATGTATAAAAAAATAATTAAAAATAATGGATAAAATAATACTAAAAAATGATGGATAAAATAATACTGAAAAATGATGATAAAATAATGGTGGCAAATAATGTATAAAATAATACTGGCAAATGATGGGTAAAATAATACTGACATATTATGTATAAAACTAGACATTAAGCCCGTTAAATTAACGGGCGCTAGAACATATGTGGACGGGGGGAGGCGGGGGGGACATAAGGGGGCAACATAGGGCCAAGCACCCTGGCGAGGGGGGAGCCTTGACGGCGGCCTCATCTTGATGGGAGTTGTGATCCTCCTGCTGTATTATTGATGCAGCAGGGGGATCACAACTCCATCAAGATGAGGCAGCCCTCAAGGCTCCCCCCTCGCCAGGGTGCTTGGCCCTATGTTGCCCCCTTATGTCCCCCCCCATGTTACTTACCACCTTAGCGTGGTGTGAAGGGGGCGGGAGGTGGGTAGCGTTGCGCATGCGCAGTCTTTACAAAGTTACATCAGCTGTAACTTTGCGCACATGCGCAATGAGTAAATTCTCCTGCGATTGTGCAGGAAAATTTGCTCGAGAAATCTGTCAGCAGGGCCGGCCTTAAGTGTTCCGGCGCCCTGTGCGGGATTCCCCCATGGCGCCCCCCCATGTATGTATCTCTCTGCCTTCCCATGTTTGTCCCTTTCCTCTTCATTGCCCTGTCTGTCTCTCTCTCTAACTCCCCCATACCTGTTCTCTCTCCCCCTCTATTCTGTCTCTCTCCTCCCCCCTGTACTGTCTGTCTCTCTCTCTCCCCCTGTTCTGTCTCTCTCTCCCCCCTGTTCTGTCTCTCTCTCCCCCCTGTTCTGTCTCTCTCTCCCCCCTGTACTGTCTGTCTCTCTCCCCCTTCCCCCTATTCTGTTTCTTTCTCCCTCCCTGTGTTCTTTCTCTCTACCCCCTGTTCTGTATCTCTCTCTCTCCCCTACCAGCTGTTCTGTCTCTCCCCCTCCAGCTGTTCTGTCTCTCCCCCTCCCCCTGTTCTGTCTTTCTCTCCCTCCCTCCCCTGTCTGTCTCTCTCTCCCTCTTCCCCCTGTTCTGTCTCTCTCTCCCTCCTACCAGCTGTTCTGTCTCTCCCCCTCCAGCTGTTCTGTCTCTCCCCCTCCCCCTGTTCTGTCTTTCTCTCCCTCCCTCCCCTGTCTGTCTCTCTCTCCCCCCCCCCTGTTCTGTCTCTCCCCCCTCCAGCTGTTCTGTCTCTCCCCCTCCTTCTGTTCTGTCTCTCCCCCCTGCCTGCCCTTCCTCGGTTCTGTCTCTCTCTCCCCCCCTGTTCTGTCTCTCACCCCCTGTTCTGTCTCTCTCTCCCCCCTGTTCTGTCTCTCTCTCCCCCCTGTTCTGTCTCTCCCCCCTGCCTGCCCTTCCTCGGTTCTGTCTCTCTCTCCCCCCCTGTTCTGTCTCTCTCTCCCCCCTGTTCTGTCTCTCTCTCCCCCCTGTTCTGTCTCTCTCTCCCCCCCCTGTTCTGTCTCTCTCTTCCCCCCCCCTGTTCTGTCTCTCTCTCCCCCCCTGTTCTGTCTCTCCCCTTATTTCACGTAATAGGGCAATAAACAATATTAGTGTTTTTTTTTGTTTTCTAACCATTTTCTTCTACAGTGATTTTTTTAACCCGAACCCTAAATTTACCCCAACTCTAAATTTAATCTAACCCTATATTGACCCCCACCCCTTAATCTAACATTTGTAATCATCCGAACCCCCGTTTAACCCTAATTATTACCCTTTTTGTGACCCTAACCCTAGATCTAGGTTCAGTAGATCAAGGGTTAGCTTTTTCCATTTATTTAATTTATTTATTTAATTAATTTTCTATTTTTTAACTGTAATACCGTCTAACTGCCTGTAGGGGCAGTCAAGTAGCGTTTTCAGAGCGACGGAAGAGATTTTTTTTTTCTGTCTTCCGTCGCTCTCCTCCTTCCGCATGCTCCTCAGAAACAGCACACACCCGCGATCACTGGGTGATCACGGTGCCCAGGGGGGCACAGAATGTGTTGCATGACGCCTCGATAGAGGCATCATTGCAACATTTTAACACACATAGGCCGTGATCAGCTTTCACGGCCTATGTGTGTTAACGCGCATATGATCACATTCGCGGTGATCATATGCGCGCGGGGGGGTCGAGGGGGGGCTGAAAGCACTCGCAGAGGCTGCTTCGGATCCTCTGAGAGTAGCTACAGACATGTAGTGTTGCGCTAAGGAGCGCAACACTACATGAAAACGGAGGACGTATATATACGTCCATATGTGTTAAGGGGTTAACTACAAGTGCATGTCCCCGACGTTGTTAGGGCAACAGGGACGCTATAGTATGTGTCTCTGCGTCCAGTCTGTTGCCCTAGTAACCCACGGACACAGGGACTGGACGCAGAGACACTTGAACATTATTATAGAGGATAATACTGGCAAATATTATATATAAAATAAAATTGGCAAATGATGGATAAAATAATACTGAAAAATGACGGATAAAATAATACTGACAAATGATGTATAAAATATTACTCACAAATGATGTGAAAACAAATACCTAAAAATGATGTATAAAATAACACTGGCAAATAATGTATAAAATAATACTGCCAAATGGTGGATAAAATAACACTGGAAAATAATGTATAAAATAATACTGGCAAATGATGGATAAAATGATACTGGCAAATGGTGGAATTTTTTTTTAAAAATGATGGAAAAAAAATACTAAAAATTGATTAATAAAATAATAGTGGCAAATAATGCATAAAATAATATAGGCAAATTATGTATAAAATAATACTGGCAAATGATGGATAAAACATAATTAAAAATGATTGATAAAATAATACTGAAAAATGTTAGGTACAATAATACTGAAACGTGATGGATAAAATAAAACTGGCAAATGATAGATAAAATAATACTGGCAAATAAAGTATAAAACAATACAGTCAAACGAATAATAAAATAATACTGAAAAATTATGTATTGAATTATTCTGGCAATAATGTATAAAATCTTACTAGCAAATAATATTTAAAATAATACTGGCAAATGATGGGTAAAATAATACTGACATATTATGCATAAAATAATACTAGCAAACAATGTATAAAATAATATTGGCAATTGATGGATAAAATAATACTGTCATATGATTGATAAAATAATACTGTTAAATGATGGATAAAAAAATAATTAAAAATAATGGATAAAATAATACTAAATAATGATGGATAAAATAATACTGAAAAATGATGATAAAATAATGCTGGCAAATAATGTATAAATTAATACTGGCAAATGATGGATAAAATAATTCTGGCAAATGATGTGAAAAAAATACCTAAAAATGATGGATAAAATAATACTGGCAAATGATGGATAAAATAATACTGGCAAATGAAGGGAAAAAAAATACTGAAAAATGATGGATACAAATATATAGAAAAATGATAGCAAAAAAATACTGAAAAATGATGGATAAAATAAAACTGCAAAAGGATGGATAAAATAATAGTGACAAATAATGCATAAAATAATATAGGAAAATGATGGATAAAATAATAGTGGCAAATAATGCATAAAATAATATAGGCAAATTATGTATAAAATAATACTGTCAAATGATGGATAAAAAAATAATAAAAAATAATGGATAAAATAATACAAAAAAATGATGGATAAAATAATACTGAAAATTGTTAGATACAATAATACTGAAAAGTGATGGATAAAATAATATTGGAAAATGATGGATAAAATAAAACTGGCAAATGATGGATAAAATAATACTGGCAAATGATGTATAAAATAATACTAGCAAATAATGTATGAAATAATATTGGCAAATGATAGATAAAATAATACTGAAAAATGACAGAAAAAATAATACTGGCAAATGATAGATAAAATAATACTGACATATCATGGATAAAATAATACTGGCAAATAATGTATAAAATAATACTGGCAAATGATGGATAAAATAATACTGGCAAATGATGGATAAAATAATACTGGCAACTGATTTGAAAAAACAACCTAAAAATGATGGATAAAATAATACTGGAAAATGATGGATAAAAATATATTGAAAAATGATAGCGAAAAAATACTGAAAAATTATGGATAAAATAAAACTGCAAAAGGATGGATAAAATAATAGTGGCAAATAATGCATAAAATAATATTGGCAAATTATGGATAAAATAATACTGTCAAATGATGGATAAAAAATAATAAAGAATAATGGATAAAATAATACTAAAAAATGATGGATAAAATAATACTGAAAATTGTTAGATTCAATAATACTGAAAAGTGATGGATAAAATAATACTAGCAAATAATGTATGAAATAATATTGGCAAATGATGGATAAAATAATACTGAAAAACTACAGAAAAAATAATACTGGCAAATGATGTATAAAATTATAGTGAAAAATGATGGATAAAATAATACTGGCAAAAAATGTATAAAATAATACTGGAAATTGATATATAAAAAAATACTGGAAAATGATAGATAAAATAATACAGTCAAATGATGGATAAAAAATAATGAAAAATAATTGATGAAATAATACTGAAAAATTATTATTAAAATAATGCTGGCAAATAATGTATCAATTAATACTGGTAAATGATGGATAAAATAATACTGACATATGGAAGACAGATCCCGAAGACAAAATATACGGGTTAGAAATATCCCAGAAGATATTAAGCCAGAGATGTTGGAAACCTACTTACGAGAATACTTTGAAGCTCTGGGATTAAACCCCCAGACCATCATAAATTCCATCGAAAGACAGCATAGAATCCAGAAACCTAACACAATTTCAAACACAAACCCAAGGGACATAATAATCTTTTTCCAATCCTTTCGGATCAAAGAGAGCATAATCCAGGCCTCAAGAAATGCGCCAAAAGAGATGGGAAGATTTAAAGACCTACAAGTCTTCCAGGACCTATCATTTCAAACTAGACAAGCCAGAAGATCTTTCGGAGAGACAACAAAATATTTGAGAGACAAGAATGTGATATATAGATGGGGCTTCCCGGTTTCCATCATAATAATTCAGGGAGGAGAAAGAATAACCCTAAAAACCCCACAAGCAGCTAAAGATTGGGTGGAAAAAAATATTACATAGATCTAAATGGAGGGTGGCCGGGGGTGGGGAGGGAGGTAGAGGGAGGGACACAAACGGGTAGGGGAGAGTGGATGGGAAGAGTGGGAGGAGAGGAGGAGAGTAAGAGGGAAAGGGAAAGTGTCATATATATGTTCAGATAGGGAAAGAGAAAGGGTCAGAATGATAAAAGGGAACTAGGGGTAAGGAGCTAATTGATTCGAAAGGCTGCAGGTAGTATAGTAGAGGAAAAGAAAAGTACAATGTTTGGAAACCACGAGGGATAAGGATCTATAAGGTATAAATCAATTTTCACGAAATATAGAGATAAGAAGGGTAGAAAAAAGTATTCACAATGGGTAATTTTAGGCTAATGGGATTAGAGGGTGAGACAAGGTGTAAAAAGAGAGACGTAAAAGAAGATAATATGTCTATAAGGCTATCTGAAGGATACAAATTCACAAAGTGTTTTTTTTTTTGTTGTTTTTTTTTTCCTTATGACACAAAGGGAAATCTAACACCAAAGGGAGTAGAGAGAGAGATAAAAGATGATAAATTGATAAAGGTGCCCTGGTTACGGGAAAACGTTAAGGAAGGAAGAAGAAAAGGGCAAAAGGGCAGAAGGGGGAAATGGTTCACCGATAGGGCAAAATAGAAAGCACAGGTGCAAAAAGAGAAATGTAAAAGAATGATAAAATGTGTATAAGATTATTCTAGAGGATACTAAGCCACAAAGTTTCGTTCCTTTTTTTTTTTTGTCTCTTCTTCTCTTCGGGACAAAAAGGGAGTGAGATACATGAGGGATAAAAGGAAGAAGCGCTGGCCTATAATAGATCGCTTAGTTTTCAGAGGCTCGCCCTTGCTCACTGAGCAGGAGGAAGGAAAAGGAGAAGGAAAGGAAGAGAATAAGAGAAAAGGAAATCCCCCAAGATAAGCCAAATAAAAGAACCTCCCTATTGAAACTTAGAATTGGGAAAAGGCCATTGCTGATCCAAAGGCTTGGAGAGGTTCATCAAGGTCAACTGATTATAGCAGGAGACTGTAATATGGTGGTAGACCCAGATATGGACAAAAGTTTACAAAGAGGGAAACATTGTACAAGAGGGACTATCCTCCAAGCTAAGAGATTCCGCCAGTGTCTGAAAGAGAACAATTTATATGACATATGGCGACTTTTCAATCCTGATGACAAAGATTTTACACACTTTTCTCAGGTGCACTTCTCATATTCACGTATAGATCTTTTTTTGAGTAATGGGAGAGCAATCAAACAAACAAAAAAATGTTTTATCAAAGAGTTGACATGGACAGACCATAATGCGGTGATCTGGGTTCTAGAAGTAGGAGCTACAGGCCCCATCAGTAGAGACTGGAGGCTCGATGAAAAACTTATAAAATCGGAGCAAAACCAAAAGTATGTAAGAGATATGACAAATTTCTTTTTTGAAGAAAATAATGCCAAAGAAAGTTCCCAAGTAAATACCTGGTGTGCTTACAAGTGTGTCACCAGAGGATATTTAATAAATTTGGACGCTCAAGAAAGGAAAAGGAGAGGCCGTTCTATTACAGAGTTATACCAAGAGTTAAATCAGCTCACATCTTTAAATAAAGATGACCCGTCTCCAGAAACAACTAAACAAATAAAAATTATTCAGAGTAAGGTCAATGATTGTTTAATTACAAATATAAAGGAAAAGCTAGGGAAAATACGGCAAGTTTGGTATCATAAAAGTAATAAAGCAGACAGATTACTTACAGCCAAGATAAAGAAGAAAATAGCATCCCAAAGGATATATAAAATAATAGAAGGTAAAGAAATATATCATAAACCAGAGGAGATAGGAAAGGCGTTTGCAGCTTTCTATGAGAAATTGTATAATTTATATTCCTCAGCAGATAAGCTAGCCCAAAAAGAATACCTTAGCTCTATAGAACTACCAAAAGTAACAAAAGCACAATTAGAATTATTGAACCAACCCATTTCGGTGAAGGAAGTGCATAGACAAATAGAAAAACTTAGATACAAAGTCGCTCCAGGCCCTGACGGTTATTCAAATATATTCTATAAAAACTTGAAAGACATCTTGGCGCCAAAACTGGTGGAAGTATTCAATGAAATTGGAGAGTCACGTTACTTTCCGGCAGAAATGCTGCGAGCAAATATCGTTCCAATCCTTAAACCTAACAAAGATGCCTCCCTTATAACAAACTATAGACCCATCTCGCTGATAAATACCGACTCTAAATTATACGCTTCCATTTTGGCAGAGAGACTTAAAGAAATAATCCCCTCATTAATAAATCCAGACCAGGTGGGGTTTGTAACAGGCCGGTCTTCATCAGATAGTGTCCGCAGGCTGATAGATGCAATAGACCAGGCAGAGCGCATGGAGTCCCCAATGATGGCTCTATTTTTAGATGCCGAAAAAGCATTTGACAGAGTTGAATGGGACTTCATGCGCTATGCAATGGAAAAGTTTGGAATTGAGGGCAGATTCTTAGATCTGGTCTTCGCATTGTACTCCTCCCCTTCGGCAAGAATAGTGGGGTCTGGGATCTCTTCCCCATGGTTCCAAGTAAAAAATGGCACAAGACAAGGATGCCCACTCTCGCCAATACTATATATTATGACATTGGAGCCGATGGCCCAGAGGATTAGGAGTAATAAGGGTATCACAGGTCTGCTTCAGGAGGACAAAAATATTAAGATAGGTATGTATGCAGATGACATCGCAATAACAATAAGGGACCCAAAAAATTCTCTCCCCTGCTTATTGAAAGAAATCTAGAGATATAGCTTAGTCTCAAACTACAAGCTCAATATAAGTAAAACAACAGTCTTGATTAAGAATGTCCCAAAAGAAATGAGACACAATCTTATTTCCGAATATAAATTCAATTGGGCCAATAAGCAAATAGAATATCTTGGAATAATTATAACACCGAATCCTGATAAGATCGCTGAAACAAACTATAAAGCTATGCTTCAGCACACTTCAGCATACCTAAATACCTGGAGCAGACTTGAAGTATCTTGGTGGGGTCGGCTCAATGTCATTAAGTCATACATTCTCCCAAAGTGGATATATTTATGGAGACTTATCCCACAACCCTTCAAAAAGGAATGGTTAAAGAAGATCCATCAAACATTTATCAAATATATCTGGTTAAATAAACAACCGAGAATAGGTTTCAGTGTGCTACAAAAAAATCTGAGAGAAGGAGGCGTAGGTTTCCCTAATATATATAAATACCACGACTCCGCCATGATAATGCATATAGCTAAATGGTACAATAGCTCCTTGGCCAAAGAAGCGTGGGCCCTCCTGGAATTAGCAGATACAAAAATCGGCAACTTGTCAACCATGATGTGGTTAGAGCCTAAAAGCAAAAGGTATATAGAGAGAGTCTCAAATAGTGTGATTCTGGGCCTCTTGAATTTCTGGGGGGGATTTAAAAAAAAAGAAAAGATATTGGGCATAGCCTTAGCCGGATCCCCAATCGAAGTCTTGGAAATTAAAATAGTAGACCTAAAACTTCAGGATTGGCGAGAGAAGGGTCTCCAAAGTTTTGGCCAGCTAATAGAAGACAATAAGATGAAACCTTTTCCCCTACTGGCAAAAGAGTTTCATATATCATACAAAGATATTTTTAAATACCTTAGGATTAAGGGATTTATACAAACAGAAAAGAAAAAACATAATGAACAAATATTAGTACATCCAGATATAGAATCTCTTTTAACATCTAATCTAAATCTAAAGAAGATCAAGAATTCGGAACTATTAAATAAAAAAGAACAAAACATTATGTATCCAGCTAGAACTAAATGGGGAGAAGATTTAGTTAAAGACATTACGGCAAAAGAATGGGGATTAATCATGGGCAACTTAACAAAGGTGTGCCATTGTGCTAATCTAATAGAGTTACAGTATAAAATTATTAATAGATGGCACTTGGTCCCAGCCAGGTTAAAAAAGATGTACCCGACGGTTTCGGACGTCTGCTGGAGGTGCCAGAAGGGGACGGGCACATATCTGCACACATGGTGGAGCTGCAGGGCTCTCAAAGTTTTCTGGAAACTAGTCGCAGACATAATGTCAAATTTAGAAATAGATATAGCCTTTTCCCACGCAGAGAATTATCTCCTGCATCTAAATTGGCCTCTACTCTCTCCTGCTAAAGCATATTTAGCCACCCATATTCTTATGGCAGCAAAAATATCATTAGCAAGAATGTGGAAACAAACACAGGTCCCAATGTGGGAACAGGTTAAAACTCAAATCCAATTCCAGCTCCAGATGGAAAGAGGCCTAACATCAGGCAAAAAGGACAGTATAGCAGAAGCAGCTTGGAGAATGTGGACCCAAAATTATGGTACGAATTCAGATTTACAACAGACAAACCTTAGAAACCGGTAAATAAGAATAAAACATCAAATAAGAAGGAGGGAGAAGTATATGAAGAGAAAGATAAACTGGGCTAGGGAACGAACTTTAACAACCCTTAATAGGACGTAAACAGACAAACAGAGAGAGATAATACTCTCATATACAACAGAGGAAGCATGAGACGGTAATGAGACTGGGCCCCCTCGACGCAACTTCATGGAATAGAAAGGAAAAACAGGAGATAGCTATGTGTATTGTTTGTTTTTTCCTTAGTATCTTACCTGGAAGAGAACTAAGAGATATAGAAAGACAACGACAAAAAGTCTGAGACGAGCCGGTGTCCTTCGTATATGGTCTGGAGGGAGCCTCAGAAAATACTAATAAGAGAGCTAATATAATATCCCCTAAGTCTTTGACTAACATGGAACAATTTCTTTTTCAATTTTTTTTTATTTATGTCTCAGACGGGTAAAGAAGGGAAATGTAACGTTGTAATGTGGCTGTGTTATGTATTGTATATGTGTCTATTTTGTATATTTATAATAAAAAAATTTAAAAAAAAAAAAAAAAAAAAAAATAATACTGACATATCATGGATAAAATAATACTGGCAAATAATGTATAAAATAATACTGGCAAATGATTTGAAAAAAGAACCTAAAAATTATGGCTAAAATAATACTGGAAAATGATGGATAAAATAATACTGGCAAATGAAGGGGAAAAAAATACTGAAAAATGATGGATAAAAATTAATTTAAAAATGATAGCGAAAAAATACTGAAAAATGATGGATAAAATAAAACTGCAAAAGGATGGATAAAATAATAGTGGCAAAGAATGCATAAAATATTATAGGCAAATTATTGATAACATAATACTGTCAAATGATGGATAAAAAATAATAAACTTAATGGATAAAATAATACAAAAAATGATGGATAAAATAATACTGAAAATTGTTAGATACAATAATACTGAAAAGTGATGGATAAAATAATATTGGAAAATGATGGATAAAATAAAACTGGCAAATGATGGATAAAATAATACTAGCAAATAATGTATGAAATAATATTGGCAAATGATAGATAAAATAATACTTAAAAATGACAGAAAAAATAATACTTGCAAATGATAGATAAAATAATCCTGAAAAAATGACAGATAAAATAATCCTGGCAAATAATGTATAAAATGATACTGGCAAATGATGGAAAAAATATCTAAAAATGATGGGGAAAAAATACTGAAAAATAATGGATAAAATAATACTGCAAAATAATGGATAAAATAATACTTACAAATAATGTATAAATGAATACTGGCAAATGATGGATACAATAATATTGACAAATCATGGACAAAATAGTACTGAAAAATGTTAGATTCAAAAATACTAAAAAAAGTTATGAATAAAACAATACTGGCAAACAATGTATAAAATAATACTGGCAAATGATGTATAAAATAATACTGGCAAATGATGTGAAAAAAATACCTAAAAATGATGGATAAAATAATTCTGAAAAATTAAGAATAAAATAATATTGAAAAATGATGTGTAAAATAATACTGGCAAATGATGGATAAAAAAATACTGACAAATTATGTAAAAAATAATACTGAAAAATGACGGAAAAAATAATAGTGGGAAATGATGGATAAAATAATACTGAAAAATAATGTATAAAATAATACTGGAAAATGATGTGAAAAAAAAATACTGACAAATTATGTAAAAAATAATAATTAAAAATAATGGATAAAATAATACTAAAAAATGATGGATAAAATAATACTGAAAAATGATGATAAAATAATTCTGGCAAATAATGTATAAATTAATACTGGTAAATGATGGATAAAATAATACTGACATATCATGGAAAAAATAATACTGGCAAATGATGGATAAAATAATACTGGCAAATGATGTGAAAAAAATACCTAAAAATGATGGATAAAATAATACTGGCAAATGATGGGGAAAAAAATACTGAAAAATGATGGATAAAAATATACTGAAAAATGATGGCGAAAAAATACAGAAAAATGATGGATAAAATAAAACTGCAAAAGGATGGATAAAATAATAGTGGCAAATAATGCATAAAATAATATAGGCAAATTATGTATAAAATGATACTGGCAAATGATGGATACAAAATAATTTAAAATGATGGATAAAATAATACTGACATATCATTGATAAAATAATACTGAAAAATGTTAGGTACGATAATACTGAAAAGTGATGGATAAAATAATACTGGAAAATGATGGATAAAATAAAACTGTCAAATGATGGATAAAATAATACTGGCAAATGATGTAGAAATTATACTGGCAAATAATGTATAAAACAATACAGGCAAATGATTGATAAAATAATACAAAAAAATGATGTATTGAATTATTCTGGCAATAATGTATAAAATCTTACTAGGAAATAATATTTAAAATAATACTGGCGAATGATGGATAAAATAATACCGGCAAATGATGTGTAAAATAATACTGACATATTATGTATAAAATAATACTAGCAAATAATGTATGAAATACAAGAGTAGGCAGAAAGAGGCAAAGCAAGCTATAAGAGCTTCCAAAGCACACACAGAAGAGACTATAGCCCAGACAGTGAAAAAGGGGGATAAAACATTTTTTAGATACATAAATGAGAAAAGAAAAGTAAAACAAGGATTAGTTAGATTAAAAACAAACGAAGGATGCTATGTAGAAGAGGATAAAGGCTTAGCAGACTGCCTTAATGAATATTTTTGTTCAGTTTTTACAAATGAAAATGAGGGTAAGGGACCTCATTTAGGGAGAAAGACTAATGAGTCTTTTGATGCATGTAAGTTTACAGAGGAAGAGGTTTTACTTCAGCTGTCTAAAGTAAAGACAAATAAGTCGATGGGACCTGATGGGATACATCCAAAGTTATTAAAAGAACTTAGTGGTGTACTAGCAAAACGTTAACAGATTTATTTAACCAATCATTGTTAACGGGAGTAGTTCCAGAAGATTGGAAATTAGCTAATGTTGTGCCCATTTACAAGAAAGGTAGTAGGGAGGCGGCGGGCAACTATAGACCAGTAAGTCTTACTTCAGTAGTGGGGAAAATAATGGAAACCTTGTTAAAGAATAGGATTGTTGAACATCTAAAGTCGCTTGGATTTCAAGATCAGAGACAGCATGGGTTTACTTCAGGGAGATCATGCCAAACTAATCTTATTGATTTTTTTGATTGGGTAACTAAAATAATAGATCAGCGTGGTGCAGTAGACATTGCTTACCTAGATTTCAGTAAGGCTTTTGACACTGTGGCACATTGAATGCTTATCAATAAACTGAAATCTTTGAGTTTGGATTTCAATATTGTTGAATGGATTAGACAATGGCTGAGTGACAGGCAACAGAGGGTTGTAGTCAATGGGGTAAATTCAATGCAAGGTTTTGTTACTAGTGGGGTACCTCAGGGATCTGTTCTTGGACCCATTCTCTTTAATATTTTTATTAGCGATATTTCAGAAGGTCTTGTTGGCAAAGTATGTCTTTTTGCTGATGATACAAAGATTTGCAGCAGGGTTGATATTCATGGAGGGATAAGCCAAATGGCAAATGATTTAGCTAAACTCGAAAAATGGTCAGAGCAGTGGCAACTGCAAGATTATGCACCTTGGGAGTAAAAACCCAAAAGCAGAATATAGACTATTTGGTACAGTCCTAACCTCAACATCTGAGGAAAGGGATTTAGAAGTAATAATTTCAGAGGACTTGAAGGTAGGTAGGCAATGCAATAGAGCAGCAGGAAATGCTAGCAGAATGCTTGGTTGCATAGGGAGAGGTATTAGCAGTAGGAAGAGGGAAGTGCTCATGCCATTGTACAGAGCACTGGTGAGACCTCACTTGGAGTATTGTACGCAGTACTGGAGACCGTATCTCCAGAAGGATATTGATACTTTGGAGAGAGTTCAGAGAAGGGCTACTAAACTGGTTCATGGGTTGAAGGATAAAACTTACCAGGAAAGGTTAAAGCATCTTAACATGTATAGCTTGGAGGAAAGACGTAACAGGGGGGATATGATAAAAAAATTTAAATATATAAAGGGAATCAACACAGTAAAGGAAGAGAGTATATTTAAAAGAAGAAAAACTACCACAACTAGAGGACATTGTCTTAAATTAGAAGGGCAACGATTTAAAAGTAAAATCAGGAAGTATTACTTTACTGAGAGGGTAGTGGATATATGGAATAGCTTGCCAGCAGAAGTGGTAGAGGTAAACAGAGTCAAGGATTTTAAGCATGCGTGGGATAGACACAAGGCTATCCTAGCTATAAGACCGGGAACGGGGGACTAATAAAAGTACAAAAAAAAATTGGGCAGACTAGATGGACCGTATGGTTCTTATCTGCCGACACATTCTATGTTTCTATGTTTCTATCATCATCATCTCTTCATCATCATCATCATCTCTTCATCATCATCATCATCATCATCATCTCTTCATCATCATCATCATCATCATGATAGCATCATCATCATCATGATATTATTTTCATCATCATGCTCGTCATGATATCATCATCATCATCATCATCATCATGATATCATCATCATGATATAATCATCATCATCATCATGATATCATCATTATCATCATCATGATATCATCATCATATTCGTCATCATATCATCATCATCATGATCATCATGATATCATCGTTTTATTCATCATGATATCATCATCATCATCATCATCATGATATCATCATCATGATATCATCATCATCATCATCATGATATCATCGTTATATTCATCATGATATCATCATCATCATCATCATCATCATGATATCATCATCATGATTTCAACATCATGATATCATCATCATCATGATATTATCTTCATCATCATAATCCTCATGATATCATCATCATCATCATATCTTGATCATAATCCTCATAATATCATCATCATAATCCTCATAATATCATCATCATCATCATCATCATCATATCTTGATCATAATCCTCATAATATCATCATCATCATCATCATCATATCTTGATCATAATCCTCATAATATCATCATCATCATCATCATCATCATATCTTGATCATAATCCTCATAATATCATCATCATCATCATATCTTGATCATAATCCTCATAATATCATCATCATCATCATCATCATATCTTGATCATAATCCTCATAATATCATCATCATCATCATATCTTGATCATAATCCTCATCATATCTTGATCATAATCCTCATAATATCATCATCATCATCATCATCATTATCATCATCATGATATCATCATCATCATCATGATATCATAATCATCATCATCATCATGATATCTTTATCATCATCATCATCATATCATCATGATATCATCATAATCATCATCATGATATCATCATAATCATCATCATCATCATATCATCATAATCATCATCATCATGATCATCATGATATCATAATCATCATCATCATCATCATCATATCATCATTATCATCATCATGAAATCATCATCATAATTGTCATGATACCATCATCATCATCATCATCATATCATCATCATCATCATCATCATCATCATATCATCATCATCATCATCATCATATCATCATCATCATCATCATCATGATATCATCATCATCATCATCATGATCATCATGATATCATCATCATATCATCATCATCATGATATCATCGTTATATTCATCATGATATCATCATCATCATCATCATTTGTTTCCCAAAGGTATATATTGGGATGTGTACTTTTGTAATGTGTGCTTAAAGGCATTCCACTTGTCTTCTGTGTTTAGTCCAGAAAACAATCGTTCCCAGTCTAAATGTTCAATCGATGCCCTTAGTCCATCAAAGTTAGCCCTTCTAAAATTAAGTGTTTTGGTGGCGTATTTACCAATTTGCTTGTTTGCATTAATCTCAAATGAGATCATCTCATTATGATATCATCCTCATCATAATGATATCATCATCATGATATTTTCTTCATCATCCTCATCATCATATCTACATCATCATCATCATCATATCTACATCATCATCATATCATCATTTTCATGATATTATCATCATCATCATGATATCATCATCATCATCATCATGATATCATCATCATCATCATCATCATCATGATATCATCATCATCATCATCATCATGATATCATCATCATCATCATCATCATGATATCATCATCATCATGATCATCATGATATCATCATCATCATGATATCATCATCATCATCATCATGATATCATCATCATCATCATCATGATATCATCATCATCATCATCATGATATCATCATCATCATCATCATCATATCATCATCATCATGATATCATCATCATCATCATCATCATATCATCATCATCATGATATCATCATCATCATCATCATCATCATCATCATGATATCATCATCATCATCATCATCATATCATCATCATCATGATATCATCATCATCATCATCATAATGATATCATCATCATAAGGATATCATCATCATCATCATCATGATATCTTCATCATCAGTTCTTGCCACTTCTAGAGCAATAGAGATGAGACTATTCTAGAAGTGGCAAGAACTGATAGAGATCACCTGCTAACCTACAGGAATAAAGAAAAAAGTAATTTTCAATCAAAAATTCCTATAATTTTTAATTTTAACAATAAGTGGCAAAGTATAAAGAAAATCATTAAGAAACACTGGAAAATCTTACAGAAAGATGAGATACTCAAGGAAATTATACCGGAAGCCCCTATAGTGGTCTTCAGAGGGTCACCAAATTTAAAACAAAAATTAACAACAAACTACACCAGCCAAATAAAAAACACCACAACAACTCCTAATCATTTCCTTACAAGAAAACCAGGTTTCTATGGCTGCTTAAATTGCATAGGTTGCAAAACTGCAAAACAAAAATATCCAATCACTGAATTCAGCTCCACTAAGAACAAACAAACATTTGAAATCCGAAACTTTATCACATGCTCCTCAGTTAATGTCATTTACCTAATAGAGTGCCCATGCGGCCTACAATATATATGTCGAACAACAAGGCAATTAAAAAAAAGAATTGAGGAGCATGTGAGAAACATAAAAAATGGCCTAACCACCCATAGTCTTTCAAAACATTTTCTAGACTTCCACCAAAAAAATCCGAAAGGAATTAAATTTTGTGCCATTGAAAAGGTAAATAAGTATTGGAGAGGAGGCGATAATATAAAAAATATAGGACAACACGAAATGAAATGGGTTTTTAACATGGCCACTTTAAAACCACAAGGGATGAATGCTGATTTTGATCTATACAATTTTATGTGATTTTATGGATAGATTTTATGTATACTTTTTGACTGTACAATATCTCGTTTTTCAGTATATTACCTCCATTTACACTTTTTTACATTTTTCTATAATATTAATAAATATTTATTTTTTATTTTATTTTTCAATATACAGATATTTGTACTCTCAAAAGGGAATATTTTATCTGGTTTTCATCTTCATATTGTTATTTGTTATATGATAATGTTTTTATATGCTATATTTAATACCTTTTGCAAAATAATTTTTTCCAGTTACATATAAAGGACTTTTAAATTTGCCTCCACTACTGGGATGTAGTGGAATGTGAATGGAGAAGATAGCACGAATGGACTCCTTCGCATTATATAAGTCGTACTACAACAACCGAATGGAAGCATTAGAATTTTTCTTCGACTCTAGGAAAGAGAGAAGTTAAACCGAGCATCAATTCGTATTGAATGTCGACTTTCAAGTTAAACCGAAATGACATTGATCATACGAATCCTGAGGAGACCTGCAATATTCGAAAGGCGTGAACGTTTTTCACTCTAAGTCAAAGTCCAGCGAGAAACGAGATTTTGATTGAAACCAGCTGTATTTTGAAAATAAAAGCGCGATTTTTATGCAGGGAGTCCAGACGCCAAGTTTAAGCCATTTGATTAGGCGAAACGCGTAGCGTTCTGGACTCATCCTCCATCCTCTCTTTGTTTTGTTATTTATTCCTGTAAACCATCTGTATCCTGTGGAAACTTGGAAACACATTTTAAAGAGACTGCTGACGGCCGTGTGGCGCCCACTGTGCTCGTCAAAGTAATCTTACATGTAAGCAGATGCTTGTTTTTTATTAAATGTTACTGTTTTACCCCACTAATTGGATACTTTTGTTGGTTATCATCCTTTTGAGCTTTCAACATTGAAGAACAAACAGCAGAAGTTGATTTTCGCTCTGTATACATCTCCTACTTATAAAATGTTGTGAGTGTATTACATTTTTATCTCTATTTCTGAGAAATATTCTCATTCAAATTTGTCTTCACCACAGTTTGGTTTTAAAGCGCACTATTCTGTCACTTTTTAAATTATGATATCATGATGATATCATCATCATCATCATGATGATATCATCATCATCATCATGATGATATCATCATCATCATCATGATGATATCATCATGATATCATCATCATGATGATATCATCATGATATCATCATCATCATGATATCATCATGATATCATCATCATCATGATATCATCATGATATCATCATCATCATGATATCATCATATCATCATCATCATCATGATATCATCATCATCATCATCATCATCATCATATCATCATCATCATCATCATCATCATCATCATGATATCATCATCATCATCATCATCATCATGATATCATCATCATCATCATGATATCATCATCATCATGATATCATCATCATCATCATCATCATGATATCATCATCATCATCATCATGATATCATCATCATCATCATCATCATGATATCATCATCATCATCATCTCATCATCATCATCATCATCATGATATCATCATCATGATATCATCATCATGATATCATCATCATGATATCATCATCATGATATCATCATCATCATCATCATCATCATGATATCATCATCATCATCATCATGATATCATCATCATGATATCATCATCATGATATCATCATCATGATATCATCATCATCATCATCATGATATCATCATCATCATCATCATGATATCATCATCATCATCATCATGATATCATCATCATCATCATCATGATATCATCATCATCATCATCATGATATCATCATCATCATCATCATGATATCATCATCATCATCATCATGATATCATCATCATGATATCATCATCATGATATCATCATCATCATCATCATCATCATGATATCATCATCATCATCATCATGATATCATCATCATCATCATCATCATGATATCATCATCATCATCATCATCATGTCATCATCATCATCATCATCATCATGTCATCATCATCATATCATCATCATAATCATCATATCATCATGATATCATCATCATCATCATATCATCATGATATCATCATCATCATCATATCATCATGATATCATCATCATCATCATCATGATATCATCATCATCATCATCATGATATCATCATCATCATCATCATGATATCATCATATCATCATCATCATGATATCATCATCATGATATCATCATCATGATATCATCATCATGATATCATCATCATGATATCATCATCATCATCATCATGATATCATCATCATCATCATCATGATATCATCATCATGATATCATCATCATGATATCATCATCATGATATCATCATCATGATATCATCATCATGATATCATCATCATGATATCATCATCATGATATCATCATCATCATCATCATGATATCATCATCATCATCATCATGATATCATCATCATCATCATCATGATATCATCATCATCATCATCATGATATCATCATCATCATCATCATGATATCATCATCATGATATCATCATCATGATATCATCATCATGATATCATCATCATGATATCATCATCATCATCATCATCATGATATCATCATCATCATCATCATGATATCATCATCATGATATCATCATCATGATATCATCATCATCATC
>CM069857.1:132673690-132723690 GCA_036172795.1 Pelodytes ibericus | reverse complement strand
TGATATCATCATCATCATCATCATCATGATATCATCATCATCATCATCATGATATCATCATCATGATATCATCATCATCATCATCATCATCATCATCATCATCATCATCATCATCATCATCATCATCATGATATCATCATCATCATGATATCATCATATCATCATCATCATGATATCATCATATCATCATCATCATGATATCATCATATCATCATCATCATGATATCATCATATCATCATCATCATGATATCATCATATCATCATCATCATGATATCATCATATCATCATCATCATGATATCATCATATCATCATCATCATGATATCATCATATCATCATCATCATGATATCATCATATCATCATCATCATGATATCATCATATCATCATCATCATCATGATATCATCATATCATCATCATCATCATGATATCATCATATCATCATCATCATCATGATATCATCATATCATCATCATCATCATGATATCATCATATCATCATCATCATCATGATATCATCATATCATCATCATCATCATGATATCATCATATCATCATCATCATCATGATATCATCATCATCATCATCATGATATCATCATCATCATCATCATGATATCATCATCATCATCATCATGATATCATCATCATCATCATCATGATATCATCATCATCATCATCATGATATCATCATCATCATCATCATGATATCATCATCATCATCATCATCATCATGATATCATCATCATCATCATATCATCATCATCATCATCATCATCATGATATCATCATCATCATCATCATCATGATATCATCATCATCATCATCATCATGATATCATCATCATCATCATCATGATATCATCATCATGATATCATCATCATCATCATCATCATCATCATCATCATCATCATCATCATCATCATCATCATCATCATCATCATCATCATCATGATATCATCATATCATCATCATCATGATATCATCATATCATCATCATCATGATATCATCATATCATCATCATCATGATATCATCATATCATCATCATCATGATATCATCATATCATCATCATCATGATATCATCATATCATCATCATCATGATATCATCATATCATCATCATCATGATATCATCATATCATCATCATCATGATATCATCATATCATCATCATCATGATATCATCATATCATCATCATCATCATGATATCATCATCATCATCATCATGATATCATCATCATCATCATCATGATTTCATCATCATCATCATCATCATGATTTCATCATCATCATCATCATGATTTCATCATCATCATCATCATCATGATTTCATCATCATCATCATCATCATGATTTCATCATCATCATCATCATCATGATTTCATCATCATCATCATCATCATGATTTCATCATCATCATCATGATTTCATCATCATCATCATGATTTCATCATCATCATCATGATTTCATCATCATCATCATCATCATCATGATTTCATCATCATCATCATCATCATCATGATATCATCATCATCATCATCATCATCATCATCATGATATCATCATCATCATCATCATCATCAATCATGATATCATCATCATCATCATCATCAATCATGATATCATCATCATCATCATCATCAATCATGATATCATCATCATCATCAATCATGATATCATCATCATCATCATCATCATCAATCATGATATCATCATCATCATCATCATCAATCATGATATCATCATCATCATCATCATCAATCATGATATCATCATCATCATCATCATGATATCATCATCATCATGATATCATCATATCATCATCATCATGATATCATCATATCATCATCATGATATCATCATCATCATCATCATGATTTCATCATCATCATCATCATCATGATTTCATCATCATCATCATCATCATGATTTCATCATCATCATCATCATCATGATCATCATCATCATGATTTCATCATCATCATCATCATCATGATATCATCATCATCATCATCATCATCATGATATCATCATCATGTCATCATCATCATATCATCATCATCATATCATCATGATATCATCATCATCATATCATCATGATATCATCATCATCATGATATCATCATCATCATCATCATATCATCATCATCATCATGATATCATCATCATCATCATGATATCATCATCATCATCATGATATCATCATCATCATCATGATATCATCATCATCATCATCTCATCATCATCATCATGATATCATCATCATCATCATCATCATCATCATCATCATCATCATGATATCATCATCATCATCATCATCATGATATCATCATCATCATCATCATGATATCATCATCATCATCATCATCATGATATCATCATCATCATCATCATGATATCATCATCATCATCATCATGATATCATCATCATCATCATCATCATCATGATTTCATCATCATCATGATATCATCATCATCATGATATCATCATCATCATGATATCATCATCATCATGATATCATCATCATCATGATATCATCATCATCATATCATCATCATATCATCATCATCATCATCATCATCATGATATCATCATCATCATCATGATATCATCATCATCATCATGATATCATCATCATCATCATGATATCATCATCATCATCATGATATCATCATCATCATCATGATATCATCATCATCATCATCATCATGATATCATCATCATCATCATCATCATGATATCATCATCATCATCATCATCATGATATCATCATCATCATCATCATCATCATCATGATATCATCATCATCATCATCATCATCATGATATCATCATCATCATCATCATCATCATGATATCATCATCATCATCATCATGATATCATCATCATCATCATCATCATCATGATATCATCATCATCATCATCATCATCATGATATCATCATCATCATCATCATCATCATCATGATATCATCATCATCATCATGATATCATCATCATCATCATCATCATGATATCATCATCATCATCATGATATCATCATCATCATCATGATATCATCATCATCATCATGATATCATCATCATCATCATGATATCATCATCATCATCATCATCATGATATCATCATCATCATGATATCATCATCATCATCATCATCATGATATCATCATCATCATGATATCATCATCATCATGATATCATCTTCATCATGATATCATCATCATGATATCATCATCATCATCATGATATCTTCATCATCATCATCATCATCATGACTTCATCATGATATCATCATCATCATCATGATATCATCATCATCATCATCTTCATGATATCTTCATCATCATCATCATCATCATCATCATGATATCATCATCATCATCATCTTCATGATATCTTCATCATCATCATCTTCATGATATCTTCATCATCATCATCATCATGATATCTTCATCATCATCATCATCATGATATCTTCATCATCATCATCATCATGATATCTTCATCATCATCATCATCATGATATCTTCATCATCTTCATCATCATCATCATCTTCATCATCATCATATCATCTTCATCATCATCATCATATCATCTTCATCATCATCATCATATCATCTTCATCATCATCATCATATCATCATCATCATCATCTTCATCATGATATCATCATCATCTTCATCATGATATCATCATCATCATCATGATATCATCATCATCATCATGATATCATCATCATCATCATCATCATCTTCATCATGATATCATCATCATCATCATCATCATCATCTTCATCATGATATCATCATCATCATCATCATCATCTTCATCATGATATCATCATCATCTTCATCATGATATCATCATCATCATCATGATATCATCATCATCATCATCTTCATCATGATATCATCATCATCATCATCTTCATCATCATCATCATCTTCATCATGATATCATCATCATCATATCATCTTCATCATCATCATATCATCTTCATCATCATCATATCATCTTCATCATGATATCATCATCATCATCATCATCTTCATCATGATATCATCATCATCATCATCATCTTCATCATGATATCATCATCATCATCATCATCATCATGATATCATCATCATCATCTTCATGATATCTTCATCATCATCATCATCATGACTTCATCATGATATCATCATCATCTTCATGATATCTTCATCATCATCATCATCATGACTTCATCATGATATCATCATCATCTTCATGATATCTTCATCATCATCATCATGACTTCATCATGATATCATCATCATCTTCATGATATCTTCATCATCATCATCATGACTTCATCATGATATCATCATCATGACTTCATCATGATATCATCATCATCATCATCATGATATCATCATCATCATCATGATATCATCATCATCATGATATCATCATCATCATGATATCATCATCATCATGATATCATCATCATGATATCATCATCATCATGATATCATCATCATCATCATCATCATGATATCATCATCATCATGATATCATCATATCATCATCATCATCATGATATCATCATCATCATGATATCATCATATCATCATCATCATCATGATATCATCATCATCATGATATCATCATATCATCATCATCATCATCATCTCATCATCATCATGATATCATCATATCATCATCATCATCATCATCATCATCATCATCTCATCATCATCATCATCATCATCATCATGATATCATCATCATCATCATCATCATGATCATCATCATGATATCATCATCATCATGATCATCATCATGATATCATCATCATCATCATCATCATCATGATATCATCATCATCATCATCATTATCATGATATCATCATCATGATCATGATATCATCATCATATCATCATCATCATATCATCATAATCATCATCATCATCATCATCTTCATCATGATATCATCATAATCATCATCATCATCATGATATCAACTTCATCATGATATCATCATCATCATCATAGTAACATAGTAACATAGTAATTTAGGTTGAAAAAAGACACAAGTCCATCAAGTTCAACCCTTCTACCTATCATTACAGCTTTTGATCCAAAAGAAGGCAAAAAACCCCTAAGGAAGCTATTTCGAATTTTGCCTCCTGATGGAAAAAATTCCTTCTTGACTCCAAGAGGCAATCAGATTTCTCCTTGGATCAATAAGCTCTTTTATTAATGCTTATTCTATTATTAATAGCCCCGTATGTTCTGCTTTCCTAAAAAAACATCCAAACCATTTTTAAATGCATCTATTGTGTTTGCTAGCACTACCTCTCTTGGCAGTGAGTTCCATAACTTTATTGTCCTAACCGTAAAGAATCCCTTCCTTTGCTGTCTATGAAATCTTTGCTCTTCCAGTCTGAGGGGGTGACCTCTTGTTCTTTGTACCTTTCTGTTAATGAACAGGTCACTGGAGAGCTCTTTATATTGGCCCTGCAAATATTTATATAATGTTATCATATCCCCTCTGAGACGCCTTTTTTCTAACGTATATAAATTCAATTTTTTAAGTCTCTCTTCATAACTAAGATCCTCCAAACCCCATATTAATTTCGTAGCTCTCCTTTGCACTTTTTCTAGTTCCTTAATATCCTTTTTAAGGACTGGTGCCCAGAACTGTACTGCATATTCAAGGTGAGGTCTTACCATTGATTTGTAAAGAGGCAAGATGATATCCTCCTCCCGTGAATCTATACCTCGTTTTATACATGCCAATATCTTATTGGCCCTTGCAGCTGCTGACTGGCATTGGGCACTGTTGCCAAGTTTGTTGTCTATAATTATTCCTAAATCCTTTTCATTAGTAGTTTTTCCCAGGGAAAAACCATTTAACGTATATGTTGCTTTGTTATTATTTTTCCCATAATGCATAACTTTACATTTGTCTATATTGAACCTCATTTGCCACTTTACTGCCCAGTCCCCCACTCTGTCCAAATCTTCCTGTAAAGAAAAAACATCAAGATTAGTCTTTATTGTCTTACCTAATTTAGTGTCGTCCGCAAACACGGAGACATGGCTCTCAGCACAATGTGGCAGATCATTAATAAACAAATTAAAAAGAAGAGGGCCCAAAACAGACCCCTGAGGTACTCCGCTTAATACCCTTGTCCAATTTGAGAATTTTCCATTTACAACAACCCTTTGTGTTCTATCTTTTAGCCAATTTTCAATCCACATACACACATTTGCCCCCAAACCTATTTCTCTCAATTTGTAGAGTAACCTTTTGTGTGGAACTGTATCAAATGCTTTCGCAAAATCCAAATAGATCACATCAACTGCCACACCTAGATCTATATTTTTACTGACTTCTTCATAGAATGTTATTAAGTTTGTTTGACAAGACCTGTCTTTCACAAAACCATGTTGACTTTTACTAATTATATTCTGGTTCAAGATGTATTCTTGAGTGTATACCTTTAGCAATCCTTCAAATAGTTTCCCCACTACAGATGTCAAGCTCACTGGCCTATAATTACCTGGCAGAGATTTTGATCCCTTTTTAAATATTGGAATGACATCCGCCTTTCGCCAGTCTGTTGGCACTGTACCTGAACTGAATGAATCCCTAAAGATCATGAATAGTGGTCTGGCCAGAATTATGCTTAACTCTCTAAGTACCCTTGGGTGTATACCATCTGGTCCTGGGGCCTTGTCTATCTTAACAGAGTGTAATTGCTTATGCACTTTTTCCTGTGTCAGCCAATCCCATGTTTGCGGCGAATGTCCCATAACTTCCTGTAGCAGGGGCTCGTCCATCTGCTCTTCCTTAGTATAAACAGAAGAAAAAAAAGTATTTAAAATGTCTGCTTTCTCTCTGTCCTCACTTACCAAATTTCCCATTTGGGATAACAAGGGCCCAACATTTTCCCTCTTTAGCTTTTTTCCATTTATATATTTATAAAACATTTTGGGGTTAGTTTTACTCTCCTTGGCAACCCTTTTCTCATTTTCCAATTTAGCCATTTTAATTGCCTTTTTGCAGGCTTTGTTGGCCTCTTTGTACTCTATAAATGATAATGCTGATCCCGTGTTTTTATAATGTTTGAATGCCATTTTCTTGTTTTGTACTTCCTGTTGCACGTTTCCTGTAAGCCACATTGGTTTCGATTTGTGTCTTTTGCATTTGTTTCCCAAAGGTATATATTGGGATGTGTACTTTTGTAATGTGTGCTTAAAGGCATTCCACTTGTCTTCTGTGTTTAGTCCAGAAAACAATCGTTCCCAGTCTAAATGTTCAATCGATGCCCTTAGTCCATCAAAGTTAGCCCTTCTAAAATTAAGTGTTTTGGTGGCGTATTTACCAATTTGCTTTTTTGCATTAATCTCAAATGAGACCATATTATGGTCACTATTCCCCAAGTGTTCTCTTATTTGGATGTTTGAGATAAGCTCCTCATTGTTTGTTATTACCAAATCCAGACAGGCATCCATTCTAGTTGGGGTGTCTACTAATTGTGCCATAAATTTGTTATTAAGCAGGTCCAGAAACTTGCTGCCCCTAGCTGAACTAGTTGTGCCACACTTCCAATCTATATCTGGGTAATTAAAATCTCCCATGATTAGAACTTCATTCATATTTGCAGCCTTTTCAATTTGTAATAAAAGCTGATCTTCTCCATCAATGCTAATATTTGGTGGCTTGTAGCATACACCTACAAGTAATGTGCGATTCTTTTTAGCGTCTAAGCTAATCTCCACCCACAGTGTCTCCACATCAGTTCCAGTTACATCATGTACACCTTCTTTAATACTGGGATTTAATTTAGGATTTACATACAGACAAATCCCTCCCCCTTTTCTATTTACTCTGTCCTTTCTAAAAAGTGAGTAACCTTGTAAATTAACTGACCAGTCGTGGGTCTCATCCCACCACGTTTCTGTGATTCCGATTAAATCATACTGTTCAGCACTTACCAGTATCTCCAGCTCACCCATTTTGTTTGTCAAGCTTCTTGCATTTGCTAAAAGACATTTAAGATTACTACCCATTTTCTGTTTAGTTGACAAACACTTAATGTGTGCAGGTTTAATTATATGGACCTCCCTTTGGTCTATGTTAACCCCACCACTGCTTTCCTCCTCTCCCATAGCTAGACCCACCTTCCAATCTACCCTAGCTACCATTGCTTCTTTTTGATCTTGACCCTCCCCCCCAGAGCTTAGTTTAAAAGCTCATCTAATCCTATAGCCATTCTCGCCCCTAATACTGCAGCCCCCTCATCATTGAGGTGCAGCCCATCCCGTCCAAAGAGTCTGTAGCCGACTGCAAAGTCTGCCCAGTGCTCCAAGAACCCAAATCCCTCTTGCTTGCACCACCTTCGCAACCACGCATTAATCTCCCTAAGCTCCCGCTGTCTCCCTGACGTAGCGCGTGGTACTGGTAATATTTCCGAGAATATTACCTTGGAGGTCCTTTCCTTTAGCTTCTTTCCTAGTTCCCTAAAATCATTTTTAAGGACCCCCCACCTACCATTTACTTTGTCATTAGTACCAATGTGTACTATGACCGCTGGATCATGCCCAGCCCCTCCCAATAATCTGCCTACCCGTTCCGCAACATGCCGAACCCGAGCACCCGGGAGACAACACACAGTTCGGCATTCGGGGTCCTGGCGACAGATTACCCTATCTACCTTCCTAATAATAGAATCCCCTACCACCACAACCTGTTTAGCCTTCCTAGTGTCCTGGCTCCCAACTGCGCTGGAGAGGCTACTCACCTGGCTGCTAGGAGAGTCCGCCTGCCCCAGAAATGCCTCTTCTGAGCTAATCCCCCCAGCATCCTCACACAAGCTGGCAAACATGTTGGGGTGAACCAGCTCAGAACAAGCCTCCTTAGCTCTCCGCCCCCTACTGCCCCTTACACAACTAACCCAGCTCTCTGCCCTAGAAACCTCTTCCCCTCCATCATCACCCTCCTCTACACTGGCCCCAGCCAATGCCTGCTCCGTGAGCAGTAAACTCCGCTCCATGTTGCTTATGTCCCTAAGTGTTGCCAGTTGCCTCTTTAGATCTAATATTATATTTTCCAAAGCAGCAACCTGCTCACATCTGCAGCAGTGGTATGGACACTGGGGAACTTGCTCCAAGACCGCATACATGCTGCAAGACATGCACTTAGTGGCATTGTCCAACATGCTCTCTAGTGTAAACCACAAAATTAAAAATAGAATAAAATAAAAAAATAAAAGATTTATACTTTACCCTCCTTCTTTCCTTTTAACTCCTTCTTTGCTTCTAACTCCCACACTTAAGAAGCTTTTTTCACTTTAGAAGCTGCTCCCTTGTATTCGCCTGCTCCTTCCAGTTAAATGGCCTTCAAAGTAAAGAGACTCCCAGAGAAGGTTAATTAACTGATTGCAAACAGCCTTGCAAACCTTTTCCCTCCAAACAGTTTTTTTTTTTTCACCCAATCTTTATCAAAAATGCACACAAAATAAACAGTGCTCCCCTTGCAGTAAAAATCAAAATATACTTTCCTTCTTTGCTTCTAACTCCCACACTTAAGAAGCTTTTTTCACTTTAGAAGCTGCTCCCTTGTATTCGCCTGGCTCACTATTCGCCTGCTCCTTCCAGTTAAATGGCCTTCAAAGTAAAGAGACTCCCAGAGAAGGTTAATTAACTGATTGCAAACAGCCTTGCAAACCTTTTCCCTCCAAACAGTTTTTTTTTTTTTCACCCAATCTTTATCAAAAATGCACACAAAATAAACAGTGCTCCCCTTGCAGTAAAAATCAAAATATACTTTCCTTCTTTGCTTCTAACTCCCACACTTAAGAAGCTTTTTTAACTTTAGAAGCTGCTCCCTTGTATTCGCCTGGCTCACTATTCGCCTGCTCCTTCCAGTTAAATGGCCTTCAAAGTAAAGAGACTCCCAGAGAAGGTTAATTAACTGATTGCAAACAGCCTTGCAAACCTTTTCCCTCCAAACAGTTTTTTTTTTTTTCACCCAATCTTTATCAAAAATGCACACAAAATAAACAGTGCTCCCCTTGCAGTAAAAATCAAAATATACTTTCCTTCTTTGCTTCTAACTCCCACACTTAAGAAGCTTTTTTCACTTTAGAAGCTGCTCCCTTGTATTCGCCTGGCTCACTATTCGCCTGCTCCTTCCAGTTAAATGGCCTTCAAAGTAAAGAGACTCCCAGAGAAGGTTAATTAACTGATTGCAAACAGCCTTGCAAACCTTTTCCCTCCAGTTTTTTTTTTTTTTTCACCCAATCTTTATCAAAAATGGACACAAAATAAACAGTGCTCCCCTTGCAGTAAAAATCAAAATATACTTTCCTTCTTTGCTTCTAACTCCCACACTTAAGAAGCTTTTTTCACTTTAGAAGCTGCTCCCTTGTATTCGCCTGGCTCACTATTCGCCTGCTCCTTCCAGTTAAATGGCCTTCAAAGTAAAGAGACTCCCAGAGAAGGTTAATTAACTGATTGCAAACAGCCTTGCAAACCTTTTCCCTCCAAACAGTTTTTTTTTTTTTCACCCAATCTTTATCAAAAATGCACACAAAATAAACAGTGCTCCCCTTGCAGTAAAAATCAAAATATACTTTCCTTCTTTGCTTCTAACTCCCACACTTAAGAAGCTTTTTTCACTTTAGAAGCTGCTCCCTTGTATTCGCCTGGCTCACTATTCGCCTGCTCCTTCCAGTTAAATGGCCTTCAAAGTAAAGAGACTCCCAGAGAAGGTTAATTAACTGATTGCAAACAGCCTTGCAAACCTTTTCCCTCCAAACAGTTTTTTTTTTTTTTTCACCCAATCTTTATCAAAAATGCACACAAAATAAACAGTGCTCCCCTTGCAGTAAAAATCAAAATATACTTTCCTTCTTTGCTTCTAACTCCCACACTTAAGAAGCTTTTTTCACTTTAGAAGCTGCTCCCTTGTATTCGCCTGGCTCACTATTCGCCTGCTCCTTCCAGTTAAATGGCCTTCAAAGTAAAGAGACTCCCAGAGAAGGTTAATTAACTGATTGCAAACAGCCTTGCAAACCTTTTCCCTCCAGTTTTTTTTTTTTTTTCACCCAATCTTTATCAAAAATGGACACAAAATAAACAGTGCTCCCCTTGCAGTAAAAATCAAAATATACTTTCCTTCTTTGCTTCTAACTCCCACACTTAAGAAGCTTTTTTCACTTTAGAAGCTGCTCCCTTGTATTCGCCTGGCTCACTATTCGCCTGCTCCTTCCAGTTAAATGGCCTTCAAAGTAAAGAGACTCCCAGAGAAGGTTAATTAACTGATTGCAAACAGCCTTGCAAACCTTTTCCCTCCAAACAGTTTTTTTTTTTTTCACCCAATCTTTATCAAAAATGCACACAAAATAAACAGTGCTCCCCTTGCAGTAAAAATCAAAATATACTTTCCTTCTTTGCTTCTAACTCCCACACTTAAGAAGCTTTTTTCACTTTAGAAGCTGCTCCCTTGTATTCGCCTGGCTCACTATTCGCCTGCTCCTTCCAGTTAAATGGCCTTCAAAGTAAAGAGACTCCCAGAGAAGGTTAATTAACTGATTGCAAACAGCCTTGCAAACCTTTTCCCTCCAAACAGTTTTTTTTTTTTTTTCACCCAATCTTTATCAAAAATGCACACAAAATAAACAGTGCTCCCCTTGCAGTAAAAATCAAAATATACTTTCCTTCTTTGCTTCTAACTCCCACACTTAAGAAGCTTTTTTCACTTTAGAAGCTGCTCCCTTGTATTCGCCTGGCTCACTATTCGCCTGCTCCTTCCAGTTAAATGTCCTTCAAAGTAAAGAGACTCCCAGAGAAGGTTAATTAACTGATTGCAAACAGCCTTGCAAACCTTTTCCCTCCAAACAGTTTTTTTTTTTTCACCCAATCTTTATCAAAAATGCACACAAAATAAACAGTGCTCCCCTTGCAGTAAAAATCAAAATATACTTTCCTTCTTTGCTTCTAACTCCCACACTTAAGAAGCTTTTTTCACTTTAGAAGCTGCTCCCTTGTATTCGCCTGGCTCACTATTCGCCTGCTCCTTCCAGTTAAATGGCCTTCAAAGTAAAGAGATATCATCATGATATCATCATCTTCATCATGATATCTTCATCACCATCTTTATCATTATCATCATATCATCATCAAAATTATATCATCATCATCATCATGATGTCATTATCATGATATCATCATCATCATCAATATATCATTATCATCATGATATCATCATCATCATCATCATCATCATCATCATCATCATGATATCATCATCATCATCATCATATCATCATCATCATGATATCATCATAATCATCATCATCATCATCATCATCATCATCATCATCATCATCATCATCATCATCATCATCATCATCATAATCATGATATCATCATCATCATCATCATAATCATGATATCATCATCATCATGATATCATCATCATAATCATCATCATCATCATCATCATCATCATGATATCATCATCATCATCATGATATCATCATCATGATATCATCATGATATCATCTTCATCATCATCATCACAATATCATCATCATCATGATATCATCATCATCATGATATCATCATCATCATCATATCATCATCATCATGATATCATCATCATCATCATCATATCATCATCATCATCATCATCATATCATCATCATCATCATCATGATATCATCATCATCTCATCATGATATCATCATCATCATCTCATCATGATATCATCATCATCATAATGATATCATCATCATCATAATGATATCATCATCATAATGATATCATCACCATCATCATGATATCATCATCACCATCACCATCATCATCATCATGATATCATCATCATCATGATATCATCATCATCATGATATCATCATTATCATCATCATCATCATCATCATTATGATATCATCATCATCATCATCATCATCATGATATCATCATCATCATGATATCATCATGATATCATCTCATCATGATATCATCATCATCATGATATCATCATCATCATGATATCATCATTATCATCATCATCATCATCATCATTATGATATCATCATCATCATCATCATCATCATGATATCATCATCATCATGATATCATCATGATATCATCTCATCATGATATCATCATCATCATCTCATCATGATATCATCATCATCATAATGATATCATCATCATAATGATATCATCATCATCATCATGATATCATCATCACCATCATCATCATCATCATCATGATATCATCATCATCATGATATCATCATCATCATGATATCATCATTATCATCATCATCATCATCATTATGATATCATCATCATCATCATCATCATCATCATCATCATCATCATCATGATATCATCATCATCATGATATCATCATCATCATGATATCATCATCATCATCATGATATTATCATCATCATCATGATATTATCATCATCATCATCATCATCATCATCATCATGATATCATCATCATCATCATCATCATCATGATATCATCATCATCATCATCATCATCATCATCATCATCATCACAATATCATCATCATCATGATATCATCATCATCATGATCATGATATCATCATCATCATCATCACAATATCATCATCATCATGATATCATCATCATCATGATATCATCATCATCATCATCATCATCAATCATCATCATGATATCATCATCATCATCATCATGATATCATCATCATCATCATCATCAATCATCATCATGATATCATCATCATCATCATCATCATCATCATCATCATCATCATGATATCATCATCATGATATCATCATCATGATATCATCATCATCATGACATCATCATGATATCATCATCAAAATGACATCATCATGACATCATCATCATCATCATGATATCATCATCATCATCATCATCATCATCATCATCATGATATCATCATCATCATCATGATATCATCATCATCATCATGATATCATCATCATCATCATCATGATATCATTATCATCATCATTATATCTTCATGATCATGACATCATCATGATATCATCATCATCATCACCATCGTCATCATGATATCATCAAAATGATAATATCATCATCATCATGATATCATCATCATCATAATATCATCATCATCATGATATCATCATCATGATAACATCATCATCATCATCATCATGATATCATCATCATCATGATATCATCATCATCATCATTATAATAATATTATCATCATCATTATATCATCATTTTCATGATATTATTATTATTATCATCATCATCATCATGATATCATCATCATCATCATCATCATCATGATATCATCATCATCATCATCATGATATCATCATCATCATCATCATGATATCATCATCATCATCATCATCATCATCATCATCATCATCATCATTATCATCATGACATCATCATGATATCATCATCATCATGACATCATCATGATATCATCATCATCATCATCATCATCATCATGATATCATCATCATCATCATCATGATATCATCATCATCATCATCATCACGATGTCATCATCATGATGTCATCATCATGATATCATCATCATGATGTCATCATCATTATCATCATCATCATCATGATATCATCATCATCATCATCATCATGATATCATCATCATCATCATCATGATATCATCATCATCATCATGATATCATCATCATCATCATCATCATGATATCATCATCATCATCATCATCATTATATCATTATCATCATCATTATATCTTCATGATCATGACATCATCATGATATCATCATCATCATCATCACCATCATCATCATGATATCATCAAAATGATAATATCATCATCATCATGATATCATCATCATCATAATATCATCATCATCATGATATCATCATCATGATAACATCATCATCATCATCATCATCATGATATCATCATCATCATCATCATCATGATATCATCATGATATCATCATCATCATCATGATATCTTCATCACCATCTTTATCATTATCATCATATCATCATCAAAATTATATCATCATCATTATCATCATGATATCATCATCATCATGATATCATCATCATTATGATATCATCATCATCATCATCATGATATCATCTTCATCATCATCATCACAATATCATCATCATCATGATATCATCATCATCATGATATCATCATCATCATATCATCATCATCATGATATCATCATCATATCATCATCATCATCATGATATCATCATCATCTCATCATGATATCATCATCATCATCATCTCATCATGATATCATCATCATCATAATGATATCATCATCATCATCATGATATCATCATCATCATCATGATATCTTCATCATCATCATCATCATGATATCATCATCATTATGATATCATCATCATCATGATATCATCATCATCATGATATCATCATTATCATATTCATCATCATCATTATGATATCATCATCATCATCATGATATCATCATCATCATGATATCATCATCATCATGATATCATCATTATCATCATCATCATCATCATTATGATATCATCATCATCATGATATCATCATCATCATGATATCATCATGATATCATCATCATCATGATATCATCATCATCATCATCATCATGATATCATCATCATCATCATCATCATCATCATCATCATCATCATAATGATATCATCATCATCTTCATGATATCATAATCATCATCATCATCATGATATCATCATCATGATATCATCTTCATCATCACCATCACAATATCATCATCATCATGATATCATCATCATCATGATATCATCATCATCATCATCATATCATCATCATCATGATATCATCATCATCATATCATCATCATCATGATATCATCATCATCATCATCATCAATCATCATCATGATATCATCATCATCATGATATCATCATCATGATATCATCATCCTCATCATCATGATATCATCATCCTCATCATCATGATATCATCATCATCATCATCATCATCATCATCATCATCATCATGATATCATCATCATCATCATCATCATGATATCATCATCATCATGATATCATCATCATCATCATCATGATATCATCATCATCATCATCATCATCATCATCATCATGATATCATCATCATCATCATCATCATCATCATCATGATATCATCATCATTATCATCATGACATCATCATGATATTATCATCATCATCATGACATCATCATGATATCATCATGATATCATCATCATCATCATCATCATCATCATCATCATCATCATCATCATCATGATATCATCATCATTATCATCATGACATCATCATGATATCATCATCATCATGACATCATCATGATATCATCATCATCATCATCATCATGATATCATCATCATCATCATCATCATCATGATATCATCATCATCATCATCATCATGATGTCATCATCATGATGTCATCATCATCATCATCATCATCATCATCATCATCATCATCATCATGATATCATCATCATCATCAATCATCATCATGATATCATCATCATCATCATCATCATGATATCATCATCATGATATCATCATCCTCATCATCATGATATCATCATCATCATCATCATCATCATGATATCATCATCATCATCATGATATCATCATCATCATCATCATTATATCATCATCATCATCATGATTTCATCATCATCATCATCATCATGATATCATCATCATGATATCATCATCATCATTATATCATCATCATCATCATCATGTCATCATCATCATCATCATCATATCATCATCATCATCATCATCATCATCATGATATCATCATCATCATCATGATATCATCATCATCATCATCATCATGATATCATCATCATCATCATGATATCATCATCATCATCATCATCATGATATCATCATCATCATCATCATGATATCATAATCATCATCATCATCATCATCATCATCATCATCATCATCATCATTATCATCATGACATCATCATGATATCATTATCATCATGACATCATCATGATATCATCATCATCATCATCATCATCATGATATCATCATCATCATCATCATCATCATATCATCATCATCATCATCATCATGATATCATCATCATCATCATCATCATCATCATGATATCATCATCATCATCATCATCATCATCATCATGATATCATCATCATCATATCATCATCATCATGATATCATCATCATCATCAATCATCATCATGATATCATCATCATCATCATCATGATATCATCATCATCATCATCATCATGATATCATCATCATCATCATCATCATCATTATATCATCATCATCATCATGATATCATCATCATCATCATCAACATCATCATGATATCATCATCATCATGATATCATCATCATCATCATCATCATCATGATATCATCATCATCATCATCATCATCATCATCATCATGATATCATCATCATCATCATCATCATCATCATCATCATCATCATGATATCATCATCATCATGACATCATCATGATATCATCATCATCATGACATCATCATGATATCATCATCATCATCATGATATCATCATCATCATCATCATCATGATATCATCATCATCATCATGATATCATCATCATCATCATCATCATCATGATATCATCATCATCATCATCATGATATCATTATCATCATCATTATATCTGCATGATCATGACATCATCATGATATCATCATCATCATCACCATCATCATCATGATATCATCAAAATGATAATATCATCATCATCATCATCATGATATCATCATCATCATCATGATATCATCATCTTCTTCATCATGATATCATCATAATCATCATCATCATCATCATCATCATCATCATCATCATCGTGATATCAACTTCATCATGATATCATCATCATCATGATATCATCATGATATCATCATCATCATCATGATATCTTCATCACCATCTTTATCATTATCATGATATCATCATCATCATGATATCATCATCATCATGATATCATCATCATCATCATCATCATGATATCATCATCATCATCATCATCATCATCATCATCATGATATCATCATCATCATCATCATCATCATCATCACCATCATCATGATATCATCATCATGATATCATCTTCATCATCATCATCACAATATCATCATCATCATGATATCATCATCATCATGATATCATCATCATCATATCATCATCATCATGATATCATCATCATCATCATCATGATATCATCATCATCATCATGATATCTTCATCACCATCTTTATCATTATCATCATATCATCATCAAAATTATATCATCATCATCATCATGATATCATCATCATCATCATCATGATATCATTATCATCATCATCATCATATCATCATGATCATGACATCATCATGATATCATCATCATATCATCATCATCATCATCATCAATATATCATCATCATAAGGATATCATCATCATCATCATCATGATATCTTCATCATCATCATCATCATCATGATATCATCATCATCATGATATCATCATCATGATATCATCATCATGATATCATCATCATCATGATATCATCATCATCATGATATCATCATCATCATCATCATGATATCATCATCATCATCATCATCATGATATCATTATCATCATCATCATCATATTATCATGATCATGACATCATCATGATATCATCATCATATCATCATCATCATCATCAATATATCATCATCATAAGGATATCATCATCATCATCATCATGATATCTTCATCATCATCATCATCATCATGATATCATCATCATCATGATATCATCATCATGATATCATCATCATCATGATATCATCATCATCATCATCATGATATCATCATCATGATATTATCATGATATCATCTTCATCATCATCATCACAATATCATCATCATCATGATATCATCATCATCATCATCATCATCATCATATCATCCTCATCATGATATCATCATCATCATCATCATCATCATCATCATGATATCATCATCATCATCATGATATCATCATCATCATCATGATATCATCATCATCATCATCATCATAATCATCATCATCATCATGATATCATCATCATCATCATCATCATCATCATGATATCATCATCATCATCATCATCATGATATCATCATCATCATCATCATGATATCATCATCATCATCATCATCATCATCATGATATCATCATCATGATATCATCATCCTCATCATCATGATATCATCATCCTCATCATCATGATATCATCATCATCATCATCATGATATCATCATCATCATCATCATGATATCATCATCATCATCATCATCATCATGATATCATCATCATCATCATCATGATATCATCATCATCATCATCATGATATCATCATCATCATCATCATCATCATCATCATCATCATGATATCATCATCATGATATCATCATCCTCATCATCATGATATCATCATCCTCATCATCATGATATCATCATCATCATCATTATGATATCATCATCATCATCATCATGATATCATCATCATCATCATCATCATCATGATATCATCATCATCATCATGATATCATCATCATCATCATCATCATCATGATATCATCATCATCAACATCATCATCATGATATCATCATCATCATCATGACATCATCATGATATCATCATCAACATGACATCATCATGATATCATCATCATCATCATCATCATCATGATATCATCATCATCATCATCATCATCATCATCATCATCATGATATCATCATCATCATCATGATATCATCATCATCATATCATCCTCATCATGATATCATCATCATGATATCATCATCATCATCATCATATCATCCTCATCATGATATCATCATCATCATATCATCATCATCATCATCATCATGATATCATCATCATCATCATCATCAATCATCATCATGATATCATCATCCTCATCATCATGATATCATCATCATCATCATCATGATATCATCATCCTCATCATCATGATATCATCATCATCATCATCATGATATCATCATCATCATCATCATGATATCATCATCATGATATCATCATGACATCATCATGATATCATCATCATGATATCATCATGACATCATCATGATATCATCATCATCATCATCATCAACATCATCATCATGATATCATCATCATCATCATCATCATGATATCATCATCATCATGACATCATCATGATATCATCATCATCATCATCATCATGATATCATCATCATCATCATCATCATCATGATATCATCATCATCATCATCATCATCATCATGATATCATCATCATCATCATCATCATCATGATATCATTATCATCATCATTATATCTTCATGATCATGACATCATCATGATATCATCATCATCATCATCATCATCATCATCATGATATCATCATCATCATAATATCATCATCATCATGATATCATCATCATGATAACATCATCATCATCATCATCATGATATCATCATCATCATATCATCATCTTCTTCATCATGATATCATCATAATCATCATCATCATCATCATCATCATCATCATCATCATCATCATCATCATCGTGATATCAACTTCATCATGATATCATCATCATCATGATATCATCATGATATCATCATCATCATCATGATATCTTCATCACCATCTTTATCATTATCATCATATCATCATCAAAATTATATCATCATCATTATCATCATGATATCATCATCATCATCATCATCATATCATCATCATCATCATCATCATCATCATCATCATCATCATCATCATCATCATCATCATCATCATCATCATCATCATCAAGATATCATCATCATGATATCATCTTCATCATCATCATCATCATCATGATATCATCATCATGACATCATCATGATATCATCATCATGACATCATCATGATATCATCATCATCATGACATCATCATGATATCATCATCATCATCATCATCAGCATGATATCATCATCATCATCATCATCATGATATCATCATCATCATCATCATCATGATGTCATCATCATCATCATCATCATCATCATCATCATCATCATCATCATCATCATCATCATGATATCATCATCATCATCATCATCATCATCATGATATCATCATCATCATATCATCATCATCATGATATCATCATCATCATCATCATCATGATATCATCATCATCATCATCATCATCATGATATCATCATCATGATATCATCATCATGATATCATCATCCTCATCATCATGATATCATCATCATCATCATCATCATGATATCATTATCATCATCATGATATCATCATCATCATCATTATGATATCATCATCATCATCATCATGATATCATCATCATCATCATCATAATCATCATCATCATCATCATCATGATATCATCATCATCATGATATCATCATCATCATCATCATGATATCATCATCCTCATCATCATGATAGCATCATCATCATCATCATGATATCATCATCATCATCATCATGATATCATCATCATCATCATCATCATCATCATGATATCATCATCATCATCATGATATCATCATCATCATCATCATCATGATATCATCATCATCATCATCATCATCATCATCATGATATCATCATCATGATATCATCATCCTCATCATCATGATATCATCATCCTCATCATCATGATATCATCATCATCATCATCATGATATCATCATCATCATCATCATGATATCATCATCATCATCATCATCATCATGATATCATCATCATCATCATCATGATATCATCATCATCATCATCATCATGATATCATCATCATCAACATCATCATCATGATATCATCATCATCATGACATCATCATGATATCATCATCATCATGACATCATCATGATATCATCATCATCATCATCATCATGATATCATCATTATCATCATCATCATCATCATCATCATCATCATGATATCATCATCATCATCATGATATCATCATCATCATCATATCATCCTCATCATGATATCATCATCATGATATCATCATCATGATATCATCATCATCATCATCATATCATCCTCATCATGATATCATCATCATCATATCATCATCATCATCATCATCATGATATCATCATCATCATCATCATCAATCATCATCATGATATCATCATCCTCATCATCATGATATCATCATCATCATCATCATGATATCATCATCCTCATCATCATGATATCATCATCATCATCATGATATCATCATCATCATCATCATGATATCATCATCATGATATCATCATCATGATATCATCATGACATCATCATGATATCATCATCATGATATCATCATGACATCATCATGATATCATCATCATCATCATCATCAACATCATCATCATGATATCAACATCATCATCATCATCATGATATCATCATCATCATGACATCATCATGATATCATCATCATCATCATCATCATGATATCATCATCATCATCATGATATCATCATCATCATCATCATCATCATGATATCATCATCATCATCATCATCATCATCATGATATCATTATCATCATCATTATATCTTCATGATCATGACATCATCATGATATCATCATCATCATCATCATCATGATAACATCATCATCATCATCATCATGATATCATCATCATCATATCATCATCTTCTTCATCATGATATCATCATAATCATCATCATCATCATCATCATCATCATCATCATCATCATCATCGTGATATCAACTTCATCATGATATCATCATCATCATGATATCATCATGATATCATCATCATCATCATGATATCTTCATCACCATCTTTATCATTATCATCATATCATCATCAAAATTATATCATCATCATTATCATCATGATATCATCATCATCATCATCATATCATCATCATCATCATCATCATCATCATCATCATCATGATATCATCATCATCATCATCATCATCATCATCATCAAGATATCATCATCATGATATCATCTTCATCATCATCATCATCATCATCATCATCATCATCATCATCATCATCATCATGATATCATCATCATGACATCATCATGATATCATCATCATGACATCATCATGATATCATCATCATCATGACATCATGATATCATCATCATCATCATCAGCATGATATCATCATCATCATCATCATCATGATATCATCATCATCATCATCATCATGATGTCATCATCATCATCATCATCATCATCATCATCATCATCATCATAATCATCATCATGATATCATCATCATCATCATCATCATCATGATATCATCATCATCATATCATCATCATCATGATATCATCATCATCATCATCATCATCATCATCATGATATCATCATCATCATCATCATCATGATATCATCATCATGATATCATCATCCTCATCATCATGATATCATCATCATCATCATCATCATCATTATATCATCATCATCATCATGATATCATCATCATCATCATGATATCATCATCATCATCATCATCATCATCATCATCATGATATCATCATCATCATCATTATGATATCATCATCATCATCATCATGATATCATCATCATCATCATAATCATCATCATCATCATCATGATATCATCATCATCATCATCATCATGATATCATCATCATCATCATCATGATATCATCATCATCATCATCATGATATCATCATCATCATCATCATCATCATGATATCATCATCATCATCATCATGATATCATCATCATCATCATCATGATATCATTATCATCATCATCATCATATCATCATGATCATGACATCATCATGATATCATCATCATCATCATCACCATCATCATCATGATATCATCATCATCATCATGATATCTTCATCACCATCTTTATCATTATCATCATATCATCATCAAAATTATATCATCATCATCATCATCATCATGATATCATCATCATCATCATCATATCATCATGATCATGACATCATCATGATATCATCATCATATCATCATCATCATCATCAATATATCATCATCATAAGGATATCATCATCATCATTATCATGATATCTTCATCATCATCATCATCATGATATCATCATCATCATGATATCATCATCATGATATCATCATCATCATGATATCATCATCATCATCATCATGATATCATCATCATCATCATCATCATGATATCATTATCATCATCATCATCATATCATCATGATCATGACATCATCATGATATCATCATCATCATCATGATATCATCATCATGATATCATCATGACATCATCATGATATCATCATCATCATCATCATCAACATCATCATCATGATATCATCATCATCATCATCATCATGATATCATCATCATCATGACATCATCATGATATCATCATCATCATCATCATCATGATATCATCATCATCATCATCATGATATCATCATCATCATTATCATCATGATATCATCATCATCATCATCATCATCATCATGATATCATCATCATCATCATCATCATCATGATATCATTATCATCATCATTATATCTTCATGATCATGACATCATCATGATATCATCATCATCATCATCATCATCATCATGATATCATCATCATCATAATATCATCATCATCATGATATCATCATCATGATAACATCATCATCATCATCATCATGATATCATCATCATCATATCATCATCTTCTTCATCATGATATCATCATAATCATCATCATCATCATCATCATCATCATCATCATCATCGTGATATCAACTTCATCATGATATCATCATCATCATGATATCATCATCATCATCATGATATCTTCATCACCATCTTTATCATTATCATCATATCATCATCAAAATTATATCATCATCATTATCATCATGATATCATCATCATCATCATCATCATATCATCATCATCATCATCATCATCATCATCATCATCATCATCATCATCATGATATCATCATCATTATCATCATCATCATCATCATGATATCATCATCATGATATCATCTTCATCATCATCATCACAATATCATCATCATCATGATATCATCATCATCATATCATCATCATCATGATATCATCATCATCATCATATCATCATCATCATGATATCATCATCATCATCATCATCAATCATCATCATGATATCATCATCATCCTCATCATCAATCATTATCATGATATCATCATCATCATCATCATCATCATGATATCATCATCATGATATCATCATCCTCATCATCATGATATCATCATCATCATCATGATATCATCATCATGATATCATCATCATCATCATCATGATATCATCATCATCATCATCATCATGATATCATCATCATCATGATATCATCATCATCATCATCATCATCATCATCATCATGATATCATCATCATGACATTATCATGATATCATCATTATCATGACATCATCATGATATCATCATCATCATCATCATGATATCATCATCATCATCATCATCATGATATCATCATCATCATCATCATCATCATGATGTCATCATCATCATCATCATCATCATCATCATCATCATCATCATCATCATCATGATATCATCATCATCATCATCATGATATCATCATCATCATATCATCATCATCATGATATCATCATCATCATCATCATCATCATCATCATCATCATCATCATGATATCATCATCATCATCATCATCATCATCATGATATCATCATCATGATATCATCATCCTCATCATCATGATATCATCATCATCATCATCATCATGATATCATCATCATCATCATCATCATGATATCATCATCATCATCATCATGATATCATCATCATCATCATCATCATGATATCATCATCATCATCATCATGATATCATCATCATCATCATCATCATCATCATCATGATATCATCATCATCATCATCATCATCATCATCATGATATCATCATCATCATCATCATCATGATATCATCATCATCATCATCATCATCATCATCATGATATCATCATCATCATCATCATGATATCATCATCATCATCATCATGATATCATTATCATCATCATCATCATATCATCATGATCATGACATCATCATGATATCATCATCATCATCATCATCATCACCATATTCATCATCATGATATCATCATCATCATCATGATATCTTCATCACCATCTTTATCATTATCATCATATCATCATCAAAATTATATCATCATCATCATCATGATATCATCATCATCATCATCATGATATCATTATCATCATCATCATCATATCATCATGATCATGACATCATCATGATATCATCATCATATCATCATCATCATCATCAATATATCATCATCATAAGGATATCATCATCATCATCATCATGATATCTTCATCATCATCATCATATCATCATCATCATCATCAATATATCATCATCATAAGGATATCATCATCATCATGATATCTTCATCATCATCATCATGATATCATCATCATCATGATATCATCATCATCATGATATCATCATCATCATCATGATATCATCATCATCATCATCATGATATCATTATCATCATCATATCATCATGATCATGACATCATCATGATATCATAATCATATCATCATCATCATCATCAATATATCATCATCATAAGGATATCATCATCATCATCATCATGATATCTTCATCATCATCATCATCATGATATCATCATCATCATGATATCATCATGATCATGACATCATCATGATATCATCATCATATCATCATCATCATCATCAATATATCATCATCATAAGGATATCATCATCATCATCATCATGATATCTTCATCATCATCATCATCATGATATCATCATCATCATGATATCATCATCATGATATCATCATCATCATGATATCATCATCATCATCATCATGATATCATCATCATGATATTATCATGATATCATCTTCATCATCATCATCACAATATCATCATCATCATGATATCATCATCATCATCATCATCATCATCATATCATCCTCATCATGATATCATCATCATCATCATCATCATATCATCATCATCATGATATCATCATCATCATCATCAATCATCATCATGATATCATCATCATCATCATGATATCATCATCATGATATCATCATCCTCATCATCATGATATCATCATCCTCATCATCATGATATCATCATCATCATCATGATATCATCATCATCATCATGATATCATCATCATCATCATCATCATGATATCATCATCATCATCATGATATCATCATCATCATCATGATATCATCATCATCATCATCATCATCATCATGATATCATCATCATCAACATCATCATCATGATATCATCATCATCATGACATCATCATGATATCATCATCATCATGACATCATCATGATATCATCATCATCATCATGATATCATCATCATCATCATCATCATCATCATCATCATCATGATATCATCATCATCATCATGATATCATCATCATCATCATCATATCATCCTCATCATGATATCATCATCATCATATCATCATCATCATCATGATATCATCATCATCATCATCATCAATCATCATCATGATATCATCATCCTCATCATCATGATATCATCATCCTCATCATCATGATATCATCATCATCATCATCATCATCATCATCATCATGATATCATCATCATCATCATCATGACATCATCATCATCATCATCATCATCATCATGATATCATCATCATCATCATCATCATCATCATCATGATATCATCATCATGATATCATCATCATCATCATTATCATGATATCATCATCATCATCATCATGATATCGTCATCATCATCATCATCATGATATCATCATCATCATCATCATCATCATCATCATCATCATCATCATGATATCATCATCATGACATCATCATGATATCATCATCATCATGACATCATCATGATATCATCATCATCATCATCATCATGATATCATCATCATCATCATCATCATCATCATGATATCATCATCATCATCATCATCATCATCATGATATCATCATCATCATCATCATCATCATCATCATGATGTCATCATCATCATCATCATCATCATCATCATCATATCATCATCATCATCATCATCATCATCATCATCATCATGATATCATCATCATCATCATCATCATCATCATCATCATCATCATGATATCATCATCATCATCATCATCATGATATCATCATCATGATATCATCATCCTCATCATCATGATATCATCATCATCATCATCATCATGATATCATCATCATCATCATCATCATGATATCATCATCATCATCATCATCATGATATCATCATCATCATCATCATCATCATCATGATATCATCATCATCATCATGATATCATCATCATCATCATCATCATCATGATATCATCATCATCATCATCATCATCATCATCATGATATCATCATCATCATCATCATCATGATATCATCATCATCATCATGATATCATCATCATCATCATCATCATCATCATGATATCATTATCATCATCATGATATCATCATCATCATCATCATCATGATATCATCATCATCATCATAATCATCATCATCATCATGATATCATCATCATCATCATCATCATCATCATGATATCATCATGATATCATCATCATCATGACATCATCATGATATCATCATCATCATCATCATCATCATCATGATATCATCATCATCATCATCATCATCATGATATCATCATCATCATCATCATCATCATGATATCATCATCATCATCATCATCATCATCATGATGTCATCATCATCATCATCATCATCATCATCATCATCATATCATCATCATCATCATCATCATCATCATCATGATATCATCATCATCATCATATCATCATCATCATGATATCATCATCATCATCATCATCATCATCATCATCATCATGATATCATCATCATCATCATCATCATCATGATATCATCATCATGATATCATCATCCTCATCATCATGATATCATCATCATCATCATGATATCATCATCATCATCATCATCATGATATCATCATCATCATCATCATCATGATATCATCATCATCATCATCATCATCATCATCATCATGATATCATCATCATCATCATGATATCATCATCATCATCATCATCATCATCATATCATCATCATCATCATCATCATCATCATCATCATGATATCATCATCATCATCATGATATCATCATCATCATCATCATGATGTCATCATCATCATCATAATCATCATCATCATCATGATATCATCATCATCATCATCATCATCATGATATCATCATCATCATCATCATGATATCATCATCATCATCATCATGATATCATCATCATCATCATCATCATCATCATCATCATCATCATCATCATCATCATCATCATCATGATATCATCATCATCATCATCATGATATCATGATATCATCATCATCATCATCATCACCATCATCATCATGATATCATCATCCTCATCATCATGATATCATCATCATCATCATCATGATATCATCATCATCATCATCATCATCATCATCATGATATCATCATCATCATCATGATATCATCATCATCATCATCATCATCATGATATCATCATCATCATCATGATATCATCATCATCATCATGATATCATCATCATCATCATCATCATCATGATATCATCATCATCAACATCATCATCATGATATCATCATCATCATCATCATCATGATATCATCATCATCATCATCATCATCATCATGATATCATCATGACATCATCATGATATCATCATCATCATCATCATCATCATCATCATGATATCATCATCATCATCATCATGATATCATCATCATCATCATCATATCATCCTCATCATGATATCATCATCATCATCATGATATCATCATCATCATCATCATGATATCATCATCATGATATCATCATCCTCATCATCATGATCATCATCATGATATCATCATCATCATCATCATCATCATCATCATCATCATGATATCATCATCATCATCATCATGACATCATCATGATATCATCATCATCATGACATCATCATGATATCATCATCATCATCATCATGATATCATCATCATCATCATCATCATGACGTCATCATCATCATCATCATCATCATCATCATCATGATATCATCATCATGACATCATCATGATATCATCATCATCATGACATCATCATGATATCATCATCATCATCATCATCATGATATCATCATCATCATCATCATCATCATCATGATATCATCATCATCATCATCATCATCATCATGATATCATCATCATCATCATCATCATCATCATCATGATGTCATCATCATCATCATCATCATCATCATCATCATCATCATCATCATATCATCATCATCATCATCATCATCATCATCATCATCATATCATCATCATCATCATATCATCATCATCATGATATCATCATCATCATCATCATCATCATCATCATCATGATATCATCATCATCATCATCATCATGATATCATCATCATGATATCATCATCCTCATCATCATGATATCATCATCATCATCATCATGATATCATCATCATCATCATCATCATGATATCATCATCATCATCATCATCATGATATCATCATCATCATCATCATCATCATCATCATGATATCATCATCATCATCATGATATCATCATCATCATCATCATCATCATGATATCATCATCATCATCATCATCATCATCATCATCATCATGATATCATCATCATCATCATCATCATGATATCATCATCATCATCATCATGATATCATCATCATCATCATATCATCATCATCATGATATCATCATCATCATCATCATCATCATCATCATCATCATCATGATATCATCATCATCATCATCATCATCATGATATCATCATCATGATATCATCATCCTCATCATCATGATATCATCATCATCATCATCATCATGATATCATCATCATCATCATCATCATGATATCATCATCATCATCATCATCATCATGATATCATCATCATCATCATCATCATCATCATCATCATCATATCATCATCATCATGATATCATCATCATCATCATCATCATCATCATCATCATCATCATCATCATCATCATCATCATGATATCATCATCATCATCATCATCATCATGATATCATCATCATCATCATCATCATCATCATCATCATGATATCATCATCATCATCATGATATCATCATCATCATCATCATGATGTCATCATCATCATCATAATCATCATCATCATCATGATATCATCATCATCATCATCATCATCATGATATCATCATCATCATCATCATGATATCATCATCATCATCATCATGATATCATCATCATCATCATCATCATCATCATCATCATCATCATCATCATCATCATCATCATCATCATGATATCATCATCATCATCATCATGATATCATGATATCATCATCATCATCATCATCACCATCATCATCATGATATCATCATCCTCATCATCATGATATCATCATCATCATCATCATGATATCATCATCATCATCATCATCATCATCATCATGATATCATCATCATCATCATCATCATGATATCATCATCATCATCATCATCATCATGATATCATCATCATCATCATGATATCATCATCATCATCATGATATCATCATCATCATCATCATCATCATGATATCATCATCATCAACATCATCATCATGATATCATCATCATCATCATCATCATGATATCATCATCATCATCATCATCATCATCATGATATCATCATGACATCATCATGATATCATCATCATCATCATCATCATCATCATCATGATATCATCATCATCATCATGATATCATCATCATCATCATCATATCATCCTCATCATGATATCATCATCATCATCATGATATCATCATCATCATCATCATGATATCATCATCATGATATCATCATCCTCATCATCATGATCATCATCATGATATCATCATCATCATCATCATCATCATCATCATCATCATCATCATCATGATATCATCATCATCATCATCATGACATCATCATGATATCATCATCATCATGACATCATCATGATATCATCATCATCATCATCATGATATCATCATCATCATCATCATCATGACGTCATCATCATCATCATCATCATCATCATCATCATGATATCATCATCATGACATCATCATGATATCATCATCATCATGACATCATCATGATATCATCATCATCATCATCATCATGATATCATCATCATCATCATCATCATCATCATGATATCATCATCATCATCATCATCATCATCATGATATCATCATCATCATCATCATCATCATCATCATCATGATGTCATCATCATCATCATCATCATCATCATCATCATCATCATCATCATCATCATATCATCATCATCATCATATCATCATCATCATGATATCATCATCATCATCATCATCATCATCATCATCATCATGATATCATCATCATCATCATCATCATGATATCATCATCATGATATCATCATCCTCATCATCATGATATCATCATCATCATCATCATCATGATATCATCATCATCATCATCATCATGATATCATCATCATCATCATCATCATGATATCATCATCATCATCATCATCATCATCATCATCATGATATCATCATCATCATCATGATATCATCATCATCATCATCATCATCATGATATCATCATCATCATCATCATCATCATCATCATGATATCATCATCATCATCATCATCATGATATCATCATCATCATCATCATGATATCATCATCATCATCATCATCATCATCATGATATCATTATCATCATCATGATATCATCATCATCATCATCATCATGATATCATCATCATCATCATAATCATCATCATCATGATATCATCATCATCATCATCATCATCATGATATCATCATGATATCATCATCATCATGACATCATCATGATATCATCATCATCATCATCATCATCATCATGATATCATCATCATCATCATCATCATCATGATATCATCATCATCATCATCATCATCATGATATCATCATCATCATCATCATCATCATGATGTCATCATCATCATCATCATCATCATCATCATCATCATCATATCATCATCATCATCATCATCATCATCATCATGATATCATCATCATCATCATATCATCATCATCATGATATCATCATCATCATCATCATCATCATCATCATCATCATCATGATATCATCATCATCATCATCATCATCATGATATCATCATCATGATATCATCATCCTCATCATCATGATATCATCATCATCATCATCATCATGATATCATCATCATCATCATCATCATGATATCATCATCATCATCATCATCATGATATCATCATCATCATCATCATCATCATGATATCATCATCATCATCATGATATCATCATCATCATCATCATCATCATATCATCATCATCATCATCATCATCATGATATCATCATCATCATCATCATCATCATGATATCATCATCATCATCATCATCATCATCATCATGATATCATCATCATCATCATGATATCATCATCATCATCATCATGATGTCATCATCATCATCATAATCATCATCATCATCATGATATCATCATCATCATCATCATCATCATCATCATGATATCATCATCATCATCATCATGATATCATCATCATCATCATCATGATATCATCATCATCATCATCATCATCATCATCATCATCATCATCATCATCATCATGATATCATCATCATCATCATCATGATATCATTATCATCATCATCATCATATCATCATGATCATGACATCATCATGATATCATCATCATCATCATCATCACCATCATCATCATGATATCATCATCCTCATCATCATGATATCATCATCATCATCATCATGATATCATCATCATCATCATCATCATGATATCATCATCATCATCATCATCATCATGATATCATCATCATCATCATGATATCATCATCATCATCATGATATCATCATCATCATCATCATCATCATCATGATATCATCATCATCAACATCATCATCATGATATCATCATCATCATCATCATCATGATATCATCATCATCATCATCATCATCATCATGATATCATCATGACATCATCATGATATCATCATCATCATCATCATCATCATCATCATCATGATATCATCATCATCATCATGATATCATCATCATCATCATCATATCATCCTCATCATGATATCATCATCATCATCATGATATCATCATCATCATCATCATGATATCATCATCATGATATCATCATCCTCATCATCATGATATCATCATCATCATCATCATGATATCATCATCATCATCATCATCATCATCATCATCATCATCATCATGATATCATCATCATCATCATCATGACATCATCATAGTATCATCATCATCATGACATCATCATGATATCATCATCATCATCATCATGATATCATCATCATCATCATCATCATGACGTCATCATCATCATCATCATCATCATCGTCATCATCATCATCATCATCATCATCATGATATCATCATCATCATCATCATCATGATATCATCATCATGATATCATCATCCTCATCATCATGATATCATCATCATCATCATCATCATGATATCATCATCATCATCATCATGATATCATCATCATCATCATGATATCATCATCATCATCATCATCATCATCATCATCATCATGATATCATCATCATCATCATCATGATATCATCATCATCATCATAATCATCATCATCATCATGATATCATCATCATCATGATATCATCATCATCATCATCATGATATCATCATCATCATCATAATCATCATCATGATATCATCATCATCATCATCATCATCATCATCATGATATCATCATCATCATCATGATATCATCATCATCATCATCATGATATCATCATCATCATCATCATGATATCATCATCATCATCATCATCATCATCATCATCATCATCATCATCATGATATCATCATCATCATCATCATGATATCATTATCATCATCATCATCATCATCAAATCATCATGATCATGAAATCATCATGATATCATCATCATCATCATCACCATCATCATCATGATATCATTATCATCATCATCATCATCATCAAATCATCATGATCATGAAATCATCATGATATCATCATCATCATCATCATCACCATCATCATCATGATATCATCATCATCATCATGATATCATCATCATGACATCATCATGATATCATCATCATATCATCATCATCATCATCATTATCATCATCATGATATCTTCATCATCATCATCATCATGATATCATCATCATCATCATCATGATATCATTATCATCATCATCATCATATCATCATGATCATGACATCATCATGATATCATCATCATATCATCATCATCATCATCATCAATATATCATCATCATAAGGATATCATCATCATCATCATCATGATATCTTCATCATCATCATCATCATGATATCATCATCATCATGATATCATCATCATGATATCATCATCATGATATCATCATCATGATATCATCATCATCATGATATCATCATCATCATCATCATCATGATATCATCATCATGATATTATCATGATATAATCTTCATCATCATCATCACAATATCATCATCATCATGATTTCATCATCATCATCATCATCATCATATCATCCTCATCATGATATCATCATCATCATCATCATCATCATATCATCATCATCATGATATCATCATCATCATCATGATATCATCATCATGATATCATCATCATCATCATGATATCATCATCATGATATCATCATCATCATCATGATATCATCATCCTCATCATCATGATATCATCATCATCATCATCATCATCATGATATCATCATCATCATCATCATCATGATATCATCATCATCATCATCATCATGATATCATCATCATCATCATGATATCATCATCATCATCATGATATCATCATCATCATCATCATCATCATCATCATCATGATATCATCATCATCAACATCATCATCATGATATCATCATCATCATGACATCATCATGATATCATCATCATCATGACATCATCATGATATCATCATCATCATCATCATCATGATATCATCATCATCATCATCATCATCATCATCATGATATCATCATCATCATCATCATGATATCATCATCATCATCATATCATCCTCATCATGATATCATCATCATCATGATATCATCATCATCATCATCATCAATCATCATCATGATATCATCATCCTCATCATCATGATATCATCATCATCATCATCATGATATCATCATCCTCATCATCATGATATCATCATCATCATCATCATGATATCATCATCATCATCATCATGATATCATCATCATCATCATGATATCATCATCATCATCATCATCATCATGATATCATCATGACATCATCATGATATCATCATCATCATCATGATATCATCATCATCATCATCATCATCATGATATCATCATCATCATCATCATCAACATCATCATCATGATATCATCATCATCATCATCATCATCATCATGATATCATCATCATCATGACATCATCATGATATCATCATCATCATCATCATGATATCATCATCATCATCATCATCATCATCATGATATCATCATCATCATCATCATCATCATCATCATGATATCATCATCATCATCATCATCATGATGTCATCATCATCATCATATCATCATCATCAATCATCATCATGATATCATCATCATCATCATCATCATCATCATCATCATCATGATATCATCATCATGATATCATCATCCTCATCATCATGATATCATCATCCTCATAATCATGATATCATCATCCTCATCATCATGATATCATCATCATGATATCATCATCATCATCATCATCATCATCATCATCATCATCATCATGATATCATCATCATCATCACCATGACATCATCATGATATCATCATCATCATGACATCATCATGATATCATCATCATCATCATCATCATCATCATCATCATGATATCATCATCATCATCATCATCATGATGTCATCATCATCATCATCATCATCATCATCATCATCATCATCATGATATCATCATCATCATCATCATCATGATATCATCATCATCATCATCATCATCATGATATCATCATCATGATATCATCATCATCATGATATCATCATCATCATGATATCATCATCATCATCATCATCATCATCATCATCATCATCATCATGATATCATCATCATCATCATCATCATCATCATGATATCATCATCATGATATCATCATTCTCATCATCATGATATCATCATCATCATCATCATCATCATCATGATATCATCATCATCATCATCATCATGATATCATCATCATCATCATCATCATGATATCATCATCATCATCATCATGATATCATCATCATCATCATCATCATCATCATCATCATCATCATCATCATCATGATATCATCATCATCATCATCATCATGATATCATCATCATCATCATGATATCATCATCATCATCATCATAATCATCATCATCATCATGATATCATCATCATCATCATCATGATATCATCATCATCATCATGATATCATCATCATCATCATGATATCATCATCATCATCATCATCATCATCATCATCATCATGATATCATCATCATCATCATCATGATATCATCATCATCATCATCATCATCATCATCATGATATCATTATCATCATCATCATCATCATCATCATCATCATCATCATCATATCATCATGATCATGAAATCATCATGATATCATCATCATCATCATCACCATCATCATCATGATATCATCATCATCATCATGATATCTTCATCACCATCTTTATCATTATCATCATATCATCATCAAAATTATATCATCATCATCATCATCATCATGATATCATCATCATCATCATCATCATGATATCATTATCATCATCATCATATCATCATGATCATGACATCATCATGATATCATCATCATATCATCATCATCAATATATCATCATCATAAGGATATCATCATCATCATCATCATGATATCATTATCATCATCATCATCATGATATCATCATCATCATGATATCATCATCATCATGATATCATCATCATGATATCATCATCATCATCATCATAATATCATCATCATGATATTATCATGATATCATCTTCATCATCATCATCACAATATCATCATCATCATCATGATATCATCATCCTCATCATCATATCATCCTCATCATGATATCATCATCATCATCATCATCATATCATCATCATCATCATCATCATATCATCATCATCATGATATCATCATCATCATCATCATCAATCATCATCATGATATCATCATCATCATCATGATATCATCATCATGATATCATCATCCTCATCATCATGATATCATCATCCTCATCATCATGATATCATCATCATCATCATCATGATATCATCATCATCATCATGATATCATCATCATCATCATCATCATGATATCATCATCATCATCATGATATCATCATCATCATCATCATGATATCATCATCATCATCAACATCATCATCATGATATCATCATCATCATGATATCATCATCATCATGACATCATCATGATATCATCATCATCATGACATCATCATGATATCATCATCATCATCATCATCATGATATCATCATCATCATCATGATATCATCATCATCATCATCATGATATCATCATCATCATCATCATATCATCCTCATCATGATATCATCATCATCATCATCATCAATCATCATCATGATATCATCATCCTCATCATCATGATATCATCATCATCATGATATCATCATCCTCATCATCATGATATCATCATCATCATCATCATCATGATATCATCATCATCATCATCATCATCATGATATCATCATCATCATCATCATCATCATCATCATGATATCATTATCATCATCATCATCATCATCATATCATCATGATCATGAAATCATCATGATATCATCATCATCATCATCACCATCATCATCATGATATCATCATCATCATCATGATATCTTCATCACCATCTTTATCATTATCATCATATCATCATCAAAATTATATCATCATCATCATCATCATCATGATATCATCATCATCATCATCATGATATCATTATTATCATCATCATCATATCATCATGATCATGACATCATCATGATATCATCATCATATCATCATCATCAATATATCATCATCATAAGGATATCATCATCATCATCATCATCATGATATCTTCATCATCATCATCATCATGATATCATCATCATCATCATCATGATATCATTATCATCATCATCATAATATCATCATGATCATGACATCATCATGATATCATCATCATATCATCATCATCATCATCATCAATATATCATCATCATAAGGATATCATCATCATCATCATCATGATATCTTCATCATCATCATCATCATGATATCATCATCATCATGATATCATCATCATGATATCATCATCATCATGATATCATCATCATCATCATCATGATATCATCATCATGATATTATCATGATATAATCTTCATCATCATCATCACAATATCATCATCATCATGATATCATCATCATCATCATCATATCATCCTCATCATGATATCATCATCATCATCATCATCATATCATCATCATCATGATATCATCATCATCATCATGATATCATCATCATGATATCATCATCATGATATCATCATCATCATCATGATATCATCATCCTCATCATCATGATATCATCATCATCATCATCATGATATCATCATCATCATCATCATGATATCATCATCATCATCATCATCATCATCATGATATCATCATCATCATCATGATATCATCATCATCATCATGATATCATCATCATCATCATCATCATCATCATGATATCATCATCATCAACATCATCATCATGATATCATCATCATCATGACATCATCATGATATCATCATCATCATGACATCATCATGATATCAACATCATCATCATCATCATGATATCATCATCATCATCATCATCATCATCATCATCATGATATCATCATCATCATCATCATGATATCATCATCATCAATCATCATCATGATATCATCATCCTCATCATCATGATATCATCATCATCATGATATCATCATCCTCATCATCATGATATCATTATCATGATATCATCATCATCATCATCATGATATCATCATCATCATCATCATGATATCATCATCATCATCATCATCATGATATCATCATGACATCATCATGATATCATCATCATCATCATCATGATATCATCATCATCATCATCATCATCATCATCATCATGATATCATCATCATCATCATCATCAACATCATCATCATGATATCATCATCATCATCATCATCATCATCAGCATCATCATGATATCATCATCATCATGACATCATCATGATATCATCCTCATCATCATCATCATCATGATATCATCATCATCATCATCATCATCATCATCATGATATCATCATCATCATCATCATCATCATCATCATGATATCATCATCATCATCATCATCATGATGTCATCATCATCATCATATCATCATCATCAATCATCATCATGATATCATCATCATCATCATCATGATATCATCATCATCATCATGATATCATCATCCTCATCATCATGATATCATCATCCTCATCATCATGATATCATCATCCTCATCATCATGATATCATCATCCTCATCATCATGATATCATCATCATCATCATCATCATCATCATCATCATCATGACATCATCATGATATCATCATCATCATGACATCATCATGATATCATCATCATCATCATCATGATATCATCATCATCATCATCATCATGATGTCATCATCATCATCATCATCATCATCATCATCATCATCGTCATCATCATCATGATATCATCATCATCATCATCATCATCATCATCATGATATCATCATCATCATCATCATCATATCATCATCATCATCATCATCATGATATCATCATCATCATCATATCATCATCATCATGATATCATCATCATCATGATATCATCATCATCATCATCATCATCATCATCATGATATCATCATCATCATCATCATCATGATATCATCATCATCATATCATCATCATCATGATATCATCATCATCATCATATCATCATCATCATGATATCATCATCATCATGATATCATCATCATCATGATATCATCATCATCATCATCATCATCATCATCATCATCATCATGATATCATCATCATCATCATCATCATGATATCATCATCATGATATCATCATCCTCATCATCATGATATCATCATCATCATCATCATCATGATATCATCATCATCATCATCATCATCATCATGATATCATCATCATCATCATCATCATGATATCATCATCATCATCATCATCATGATATCATCATCATCATCATAATCATCATCATCATCATGATATCATCATCATCATCATGATATCATCATCATCATCATGATATCATCATCATCATCATCATGATATCATCATCATCATCATCATCATCATCATCATCATCATGATATCATCATCATCATCATCATGATATCATCATCATCATCATCATCATCATCATCATCATCATCATGATATCATTATCATCATCATCATCATCATCATCATCATATCATCATGATCATGAAATCATCATGATATCATCATCATCATCATCATCATCACCATCATGATATCATCATCATCATCATCATCATCATCATCATCATCATCATGATATCATCATCATCATCATCATCATGATATCATCATCATCATCATATCATCCTCATCATGATATCATCATCATCATCATGATATCATGATATCATCATCATCATCATCATATCATCCTCATCATGATATCATCATCATCATCATCATCATCATGATATCATCATCATCATATCATCATCATCATGATATCATCATCATCATCATGATATCATCATCATCATGATATCATCATCATCATCATCATCATCATCATCATCATGATATCATCATCATCATCATCATCATCATGATATCATCATCATGATATCATCATCCTAATCATCATGATATCATCATCATCATCATCATCATCATCATGATATCATCATCATCATCATCATCATGATATCATCATCATCATCATCATCATCATCATGATATCATCATCATCATCATCATCATGATATCATCATCATCATCATCATCATCATCATCATGATATCATCATCATCATCATCATCATGATATCATCATCATCATCATCATCATGATATCATCATCATCATCATAATCATCATCATCATCATGATATCATCATCATCATCATCATCATCATGATATCATCATCATCATCATGATATCATCATCATCATCATGATATCATCATCATCATCATCACCATCATCATCATGATATCATCATCATCATCATGATATCTTCATCACCATCTTTATCATTATCATCATATCATCATCAAAATTATATCATCATCATCATCATCATCATGATATCATCATCATCATCATCATGATATCATTATCATCATCATCATATCATCATGATCATGACATCATCATGATATCATCATCATATCATCATCATCAATATATCATCATCATAAGGATATCATCATCATCATCATCATGATATCTTCATCATCATCATCATCATGATATCATCATCATCATGATATCATCATCATGATATCATCATCATCATCATAATATCATCATCATGATATTATCATGATATCATCTTCATCATCATCATCACAATATCATCATCATCATCATGATATCATCATCCTCATCATCATATCATCCTCATCATGATATCATCATCATCATCATCATCATATCATCATCATCATCATCATCATCATATCATCATCATCATGATATCATCATCATCATCATCATCAATCATCATCATGATATCATCATCATCATCATGATATCATCATCATGATATCATCATCCTCATCATCATGATATCATCATCCTCATCATCATGATATCATCATCATCATCATCATGATATCATCATCATCATCATCATGATATCATCATCATCATCATCATCATGATATCATCATCATCATCATGATATCATCATCATCATCATCATGATATCATCATCATCATCAACATCATCATCATGATATCATCATCATCATGATATCATCATCATCATGACATCATCATGATATCATCATCATCATGACATCATCATGATATCATCATCATCATCATCATGATATCATCATCATCATCATGATATCATCATCATCATCATGATATCATCATCATCATCATATCATCCTCATCATGATATCATCATCATCATCAATCATCATCATGATATCATCATCCTCATCATCATGATATCATCATCATCATGATATCATCATCCTCATCATCATGATATCATCATCATCATCATCATGATATCATCATCATCATCATCATCATGATATCATCATCATCATCATCATCATCATGATATCATTATCATCATCATCATCATCATCATATCATCATGATCATGAAATCATCATGATATCATCATCATCATCATCACCATCATCATCATGATATCATCATCATCATCATCATCATCATGATATCATTATCATCATCATCATCATCATCATATCATCATGATCATGAAATCATCATGATATCATCATCATCATCATCATGATATCATTATCATCATCATCATCATATCATCATGATCATGACATCATCATGATATCATCATCATATCATCATCATCATCATCAATATATCATCATCATAAGGATATCATCATCATCATCATCATCATGATATCATCATCATCATGATATCATCATCATGATATCATCATCATCATGATATCATCATCATCATCATCATGATATCATCATCATGATATTATCATGATATAATCTTCATCATCATGATATCATCATCATCATCATCATGATATCATCATCATCATCAACATCATCATCATGATATCATCATCATCATGATATCATCATCATCATGACATCATCATGATATCATCATCATCATGACATCATCATGATATCATCATCATCATCATCATCATGATATCATCATCATCATCATGATATCATCAATCATCATCATGATATCATCATCATCATCATGATATCATCATCATGATATCATCATCCTCATCATCATGATATCATCATACTCATCATCATGATATCATCATCATCATCATCATGATATCATCATCATCATCATCATGATATCATCATCATCATCATCATCATGATATCATCATCATCATCATGATATCATCATCATCATCATCATCATCATCAATCATCATCATGATATCATCATCCTCATCATCATGATATCATCATCATCATCATCATGATATCATCATCCTCATCATCATGATATCATCATCATCATCATCATGATATCATCATCATCATCATCATGATATCATCATCATCATCATCATGATATCATCAAGACATCATCATGATATCATCATCATCATCATCATCATGATATCATCATCATCATCATCATCATCATCATCATCATGATATCATCATCATCATCATCATCATCAACATCATCATCATGATATCATCATCATCATCATCATCATCATCATGATATCATCATCATCATGACATCATCATGATATCATCCTCATCATCATCATCATCATGATATCATCATCATCATCATGATATCATCATCATGATATCATCATCATCATCATGATATCATCATCATGATATCATAATCATCATCATGATATCATCATCCTCATCATCATGATATCATCATCATCATCATCATGATATCATCATCATCATCATCATCATCATCATGATATCATCATCATCATGACATCATCATGATATCATCCTCATCATCATCATCATCATGATATCATCATCATCATCATGATATCATCATCATGATATCATCATCATCATCATGATATCATCATCATGATATCATAATCATCATCATGATATCATCATCCTCATCATCATGATATCATCATCATCATCATCATGATATCATCATCATCATCATGATATCATTATCATCATCATCATCATATCATCATGATCATGACATCATCATGATATCATCATCATATCATCATCATCATCATCAATATATCATCATCATAAGGATATCATCATCATCATCATCATCATGATATCATCATCATCATGATATCATCATCATGATATCATCATCATCATGATATCATCATCATCATCATCATGATATCATCATCATGATATTATCATGATATAATCTTCATCATCATGATATCATCATCATCATCATCATGATATCATCATCATCATCAACATCATCATCATGATATCATCATCATCATGATATCATCATCATCATGACATCATCATGATATCATCATCATCATGACATCATCATGATATCATCATCATCATCATCATCATGATATCATCATCATCATCATGATATCATCAATCATCATCATGATATCATCATCATCATCATGATATCATCATCATGATATCATCATCCTCATCATCATGATATCATCATACTCATCATCATGATATCATCATCATCATCATCATGATATCATCATCATCATCATCATGATATCATCATCATCATCATCATCATGATATCATCATCATCATCATGATATCATCATCATCATCATCATCATCAATCATCATCATGATATCATCATCCTCATCATCATGATATCATCATCATCATCATCATGATATCATCATCCTCATCATCATGATATCATCATCATCATCATCATGATATCATCATCATCATCATCATGATATCATCATCATCATCATCATGATATCATCAAGACATCATCATGATATCATCATCATCATCATCATCATGATATCATCATCATCATCATCATCATCATCATCATCATGATATCATCATCATCATCATCATCATCAACATCATCATCATGATATCATCATCATCATCATCATCATCATGATATCATCATCATCATGACATCATCATGATATCATCCTCATCATCATCATCATCATGATATCATCATCATCATCATGATATCATCATCATGATATCATCATCATCATCATGATATCATCATCATGATATCATAATCATCATCATGATATCATCATCCTCATCATCATGATATCATCATCATCATCATCATGATATCATCATCATCATCATGATATCATCATCATCATCATCATCATCATCATCATGATATCATCATCATCATCATGATATCATCATCATCATCATGATATCATCATCATCATGACATCATCATGATATCATCATCATCATGACATCATCATGATATCATCATCATCATCATCATCATGATATCATCATCATCATCATCATCATCATCATCATGATATCATCATCATCATCATCATGATCTCATCATCATCATCATATCATCCTCATCATGATATCATCATCATCATCATGATATCATCATCATCATCATCAATCATCATCATGATATCATCATCCTCATCATCATGATATCATCATCATCATCATCATGATATCATCATCCTCATCATCATGATATCATCATCATCATCATCATGATATCATCATCATCATCATCATGATATCATCATCATCATCATCATGATATCATCATGACATCATCATGATATCATCATCATCATCATCATCATGATATCATCATCATCATCATCATCATCATCATCATCATGATATCATCATCATCATCATCATCAACATCATCATCATGATATCATCATCATCATCATCATCATCATCATCATCATGATATCATCATCATCATGACATCATCATGATATCATCCTCATCATCATCATCATCATGATATCATCATCATCATCATCATCATCATGATATCATCATCATCATCATCATCATCATCATGATATCATCATCATCATCATCATCATGATGTCATCATCATCATCATATCATCATCATCAATCATCATCATGATATCATCATCATCATCATCATCATCATCATCATCATCATCATCATCATGATATCATCATCATGATATCATCATCCTCATCATCATGATATCATCATCCTCATCATCATGATATCATCATCCTCATCATCATGATATCATCATCATCATCATCATCATCATCATCATCATCATCATGATATCATCATCATCATCATCATGACATCATCATGATATCATCATCATCATGACATCATCATGATATCATCATCATCATCTTCATGATATCATCATCATCATCATCATCATGATGTCATCATCATCATCATCATCATCATCATCGTCATCATCATCATGATATCATCATCATCATCATCATCATCATCATGATATCATCATCATCATCATCATCATGATATCATCATCATCATCATATCATCATCATCATGATATCATCATCATCATCATATCATCATCATCATGATATCATCATCATCATGATATCATCATCATCATCATCATCATCATCATCATCATGATATCATCATCATCATCATCATCATCATGATATCATCATCATCATATCATCATCATCATGATATCATCATCATCATGATATCATCATCATCATCATATCATCATCATCATGATATCATCATCATCATGATATCATCATCATCATGATATCATCATCATCATCATCATCATCATCATCATCATGATATCATCATCATCATCATCATCATGATATCATCATCATGATATCATCATCCTCATCATCATGATATCATCATCATCATCATCATCATGATATCATCATCATCATCATCATCATGATATCATCATCATCATCATGATATCATCATCATCATCATCATCATCATCATCATCATCATCATCATCATGATATCATCATCATCATCATCATCATGATATCATCATCATCATCATCATCATCATGATATCATCATCATCATCATAATCATCATCATCATCATGATATCATCATCATCATCATCATCATCATGATATCATCATCATCATCATGATATCATCATCATCATCATCATCATCATCATCATCATGATATCATCATCATCATCATCATGATATCATCATCATCATCATCTTCATCATCATCATCATGATATCATTATCATCATCATCATCATATCATCATGATCATGACATCATCATGATATCATCATCATCATCATCACCATCATCATCATGATATCATCATCATCATCATGATATCTTCATCACCATCTTTATCATTATCATCATATCATCATCAAAATTATATCATCATCATCATCATCATCATGATATCATCATCATCATCATCATGATATCATTATCATCATCATCATATCATCATGATCATGACATCATCATGATATCATCATCATATCATCATCATCATCATCAATATATCATCATCATAAGGATATCATCATCATCATCATCATGATATCTTCATCATCATCATCATCATGATATCATCATCATCATGATATCATCATCATGATATCATCATCATCATGATATCATCATCATCATCATCATATCATCCTCATCATGATATCATCATCATCATCATCATCATATCATCATCATCATGATATCATCATCATCATCATCATCAATCATCATCATGATATCATCATCATCATCATGATATCATCATCATGATATCATCATCCTCATCATCATGATATCATCATCATCATCATCATATCATCATCATCATCATGATATCATCATCATCATCATCATCATAATCATAATGATATCATCATCATCATCATCATCATCATCATGATATCATCATCATGATATCATCATGATAACATCTTCATCATCATCATCATCACAATATCATCATCATCATGATATCATCATCATCATGACATCATCATGAAATCATCATCATCATGACATCATCATGATATCATCATTTTCATGATATTATCATCATTATCATCATCATGATATCATCATCATATCATCATCATTATCATCATCAAAATTATATCATCATCTTCTTCATCATAATATCATCATAATCATCATCATCATCATCATCATCATCATCATCATCATCATCTTCATCATGATATCATCATCATGATATCATCATGATATCATCATCATCATCATGATATCTTCATCACCATCTTTATCATTATCATCATATCATCATCAAAATTATATCATCATCATCATCATGATATCATTATCATCATAATAATAATAATATAATCATCATCACCTTGATATCATCATCATCATGATATCATCATCATGATATCATCATCATCATCTTTATCATTATCATCATATCATCATCAAAATTATATCATCATCATCATCATGATATCATTATCATCATAATAATAATAATATAATCATCATCACCTTGATATCATCATCATCATGATATCATCATCATGATATCATCATCATGATATCATCATCATCATCATCATCATCATCATCATCATCATCAATATATCTTCATCATAAGGATATCATCATCATCATCATCATGATATCTTCATCATCATCATCATCATGATATCATCATCATCATGATATCATCATTGTCATGATATCATCATCATCATGATATCAT
>CM069857.1:132646190-132656190 GCA_036172795.1 Pelodytes ibericus | reverse complement strand
ATCATGATATCATCATCCTCATCATCATGATATCATCATCATCATCGTCATGATATCATCATCAGCATGATATCATCATCATCATCATCATCATCATGATATCATCATCATCATCATCATGATATCATCATCATCATCATCATCATCATGATATCATCATCATCATCATCATGATATCATCATCATCATCATCATGATATCATCATCATCATCATCATCATCATCATCATCATGACATCATCATGATATCATCATCATCATCATCATCATGATATCATCATCATCATCATCATCATGATATCATAATCATCATCATCATCATGATATCATCATCATCATCATCATATCATCATCATCATGATATCATCATCATCATGACATCATCATGATATCATCATCATCATCATCATGATATCATCATCATCATCATCATCATCATCATGATATCATCATCATCATCATGATATCATCATCATCATCATCATCATCATCATCATCATGATATCATCATCATCATCATCATCATCATCATCATCATCATGATATCATCATCATCATCATCATCATATCATCATCATCATGATATCATCATCATCATCATCATCATCATCATCATATCATCATCATGATATCATCTTCATCATCATCATCACAATATCATCATCATCATGATATCATCATCATCATGATATCATCATCATCATCATCATCATCATCATATCATCATCATCATGATATCATCATCATCATCATATCATCATCATCATCATATCATCATCATCATCATCATCATGATATCATCATCATCATCATCATCATCATCATGATATCATCATCATCATCATCATGATATCATCATCATCATCATCATGATATCATCATCATCATCATCAGGATATCATCATCATCATCATCATCATCATCATCATGATATCATCATCATCATCATCATAATCATCATGACATCATCATCATCATCATCATCATCATCATCATCATCATCATCATCATGACATCATCATGATATCATCATCATGACATCATCATGATATCATCATCCTCATCATCATCATCATCATCATCATCATCATCATCATGATATCATCATCATCATCATCATCATCATCATCATCATCATAATCATGACATCATCATGATATCATCATCATGACATCATCATGATATCTTCATCATCATCATCATCATCATCATGATATCATCATCATCATGATATCATCATCATCATCATGATATCATCATCAATCTTCATCCTCATCATCAATCATCATCCTCATCATCATGATATCATCATCATCATCATCATGATATCATCATCATCATCATCATCATCATCATCATCATCATCATCATCATCATCATCATATCATCATGATCATGACATCATCATGATATCATCATCATCATCATCATCATCATCATCATCATCATGACATCATCATGACATCATCATGATATCATCATCATCATGACATCATCATGATATCATCATCATCATGATATTATCATCATCATCATCATGATATCATCATCATCATCATCATGATATCATTATCATCATCATCATCATCATCATCATCATCATCATCATCATCATCATCATCATCATCATATCATCATGATCATGACATCATCATGATATCATCATCATCATCATCATCATGATATCATCATCATGATATCATCATGATATCATCTTCATCATCATCATCACAATATCATCATCGTCATGATATCATCATCATCATGATATCATCATCATCATGATATCATCATCATCATCATCATATCATCCTCATCATGATATCATCATCATCATCATCATCATATCATCATCATCATCATGATATCATCATCATCATCATCATCAATCATCATCATGATATCATCATCATCATCATGATATCATCATCATGATATCATCATCCTCATCATCATGATATCATCATCATCATCATCATGATATCATCATCATCATCATCATGATATCATCATCATCATCATCATCATGATATCATCATCATCATCATCATGATATCATCATCATCATGATATCATCATCATCATCATGATGATATCATCATCATCATCATCATCATCATGATATCATCATCATCATCATCATCATCATCATCATCATCATGATATCATCATCATCATGACATCATCATGACATCATCATGATATCATCATCATCATGACATCATCATGATATCATCATCATCGTCATCATCATCATGATATCATCATCATCATCATCATCATCATGATATCATCATCATCATCATCATCATCATGATATCATTATCATCATCATCATCATCATCATCATCATCATCATCATCATCATCATCATGATCATGACATCATCATGATATCATCATCATCATCATCATCATCATCACCATCATCATCATGATATCATCAAAATGATAATATCATCATCATCATCATCATCATCATCATCATCATATCATCATGATCATGACATCATCATGATATCATCATCATCATCATCATCATCATCATCATCATCATGACATCATCATGACATCATCATGATATCATCATCATCATGACATCATCATGATATCATCATCATCATGATATTATCATCATCATCATCATGATATCATCATCATCATCATCATGATATCATTATCATCATCATCATCATCATCATCATCATCATCATCATCATCATCATCATCATCATCATCATATCATCATGATCATGACATCATCATGATATCATCATCATCATCATCATCATGATATCATCATCATGATATCATCATGATATCATCTTCATCATCATCATCACAATATCATCATCGTCATGATATCATCATCATCATGATATCATCATCATCATGATATCATCATCATCATCATCATATCATCCTCATCATGATATCATCATCATCATCATCATCATATCATCATCATCATCATGATATCATCATCATCATCATCATCAATCATCATCATGATATCATCATCATCATCATGATATCATCATCATGATATCATCATCCTCATCATCATGATATCATCATCATCATCATCATGATATCATCATCATCATCATCATGATATCATCATCATCATCATCATCATGATATCATCATCATCATCATCATGATATCATCATCATCATGATATCATCATCATCATCATGATGATATCATCATCATCATCATCATCATCATGATATCATCATCATCATCATCATCATCATCATCATCATCATGATATCATCATCATCATGACATCATCATGACATCATCATGATATCATCATCATCATGACATCATCATGATATCATCATCATCGTCATCATCATCATGATATCATCATCATCATCATCATCATCATGATATCATCATCATCATCATCATCATCATGATATCATTATCATCATCATCATCATCATCATCATCATCATCATCATCATCATCATCATGATCATGACATCATCATGATATCATCATCATCATCATCATCATCATCACCATCATCATCATGATATCATCAAAATGATAATATCATCATCATCATGATATCATCATCATCATCATCATCATCATCATCATCATCATCATCATAATCATGACATCATCATGATATCATCATCATGACATCATCATGATATCTTCATCATCATCATCATCATCATGATATCATCATCATCATGATATCATCATCATCATCATGATATCATCATCAATCTTCATCCTCATCATCAATCATCATCCTCATCATCATGATATCATCATCATCATCATCATCATGATATCATCATCATCATCATCATCATCATCATCATCATCATCATCATCATCATCATATCATCATGATCATGACATCATCATGATATCATCATCATCATCATCATCATCATCATCATCATCATCATCATCATGACATCATCATGACATCATCATGATATCATCATCATCATGACATCATCATGATATCATCATCATCATGATATTATCATCATCATCATCATGATATCATCATCATCATCATCATGATATCATTATCATCATCATCATCATCATCATCATCATCATCATCATCATCATATCATCATGATCATGACATCATCATGATATCATCATCATCATCATCATCATGATATCATCATCATGATATCATCATGATATCATCTTCATCATCATCATCACAATATCATCATCGTCATGATATCATCATCATCATGATATCATCATCATCATCATCATATCATCATCATCATCATATCATCATCATCATCATCATGATATCATCATCATCATCATGATATCATCATCATCATCATCAATCATCATCATGATATCATCATCATCATCATGATATCATCATCATGATATCATCATCCTCATCATCATGATATCATCATCATCATCATCATGATATCATCATCATCATCATCATGATATCATCATCATCATCATCATCATGATATCATCATCATCATCATCATGATATCATCATCATCATGATATCATCATCATCATCATGATGATATCATCATCATCATCATCATCATCATGATATCATCATCATCATCATCATCATCATCATCATCATGATATCATCATCATCATGACATCATCATGACATCATCATGATATCATCATCATCATGACATCATCATGATATCATCATCATCGTCATCATCATCATGATATCATCATCATCATCATCATCATCATGATATCATCATCATCATCATCATCATGATATCATTATCATCATCATCATCATCATCATCATCATCATCATCATCATGATCATGACATCATCATGATATCATCATCATCATCATCATCATCATCATCATCATCATCACCATCATCATCATGATATCATCAAAATGATAATATCATCATCATCATGATATCATCATCATCATAATATCATCATCATCATGATATCATCATCATGATATCATCATCATGATAACATCATCATCATCATCATCATCATCATCATCATCATCATCATCATCATCATGATATCATCATGATATCATCTTCATCATCATCATCACAATATCATCATCATCATGATATCATCATCATCATCATCATCATCATATCATCATCATCATCATCATCATCATCATCATCATCATCATCATCATCATGATATCATCATCATCATCATCAATATATCATCATCATAAGGATATCATCATCATCATCATCATGATATCTTCATCATCATCATCATCATGATATCATCATCATCATGATATCATCATTATCATGATATCATCATCATCATGATATCATCATCATCATGATATCATCGTGATATCATCTTCATCATCATCATCACAATATCATCATCATCATGATATCATCATCATCATCATCATCATCATCATCATCATCATCATATCATCATCATCATGATATCATCATCATCATCAATCATCATCATGATATCATCATCATCATCATCATCATATCATCATCATCATATCATCATCATCATGATATCATCATCATCATCAATCATCATCATGATATCATCATCATCATCATCATCATGATATCATCATCATGATATCATCATCATCATCATCATGATATCATCATCCTCATCATCATGATATCATCATCATCATCATCATCATCATGATATCATCAACATCATCATCATGATATCATCATCATCATCATCATGATATCATCATCATCATCATCATCATCATCATGATATCATCATCATCATGATATCATCATCATCATCATCATCATCATGATATCATCATCATCATCATCATGACATCATCATGATATCATCATCATGACATCATCATGATATCATCATCCTCATCATCATCATCATCATCATGATATCATCATCATCATCATCATCATCATCATCATCATCATCATCATCATGACATCATCATGATATCATCATCATGACATCATCATCATCATCATCATCATGATATCATCATCATGATATCATCATGATATCATCTTCATCATATCATCCTCATCATGATATCATCATCATCATATCATCATCATCATCATGATATCATCATCATCAATCATCATCATGATATCATCATCATCATAATGATATCATCATCAATCATCATCCTCATCATCATGATATCATCATCCTCATCATCATGATATCATCATCATCATCATCATGATATCATCATCAATCATCATCCTCATCATCAATCATCATCCTCATCATCATGATATCATCATCATCATCATCATGATATCATCATCATCATCATCATGATATCATCATCATCTTCATCATGATATCATCATCATCATCATCATCATCATCATCATCATCATCATCATCATGATATCATCATCATCATCATCATCATCATCATCATCATCATCATCATGACATCATCATGACATCATCATCATCATCATGATATCTTCATCACCATCTTTATCATTATCATCATATCATCATCAAAATTATATCATCATCATCATCATCATGATATCATCATCATAATATCATCATCATCATCATCATGATATCATCATCATGATAACATCATCATCATCATCATTATAATAATATTATCATCATCATCATCATTATAATAATATTATCATCATCATCATGATATCATCATTTTCATGATATTATCATCATTATTATCATCATGATATCATCATCATATCATCATCATCATCATCATCATCATCATTATCATCATCATATCATCATCTTCTTCATCATAATCATCATCATCATCATCATCATCATCGTGATATCATCATCATCATCATCATCATCATCATCATCATAATATCATCATGATCATGACATCATCATGATATCATCATCATCATCATCATCATCACCATCATCATCATGATATCATCAAAATGATAATATCATCATCATCATGATATCATCATCATCATCATCATCATCATCATCATCATCATAATATCATCATGATCATGACATCATCATGATATCATCATTATCATCATCATCATCACCATCATCATCATGATATCATCAAAATGATAATATCATCATCATCATGATATCATCATCATAATATCATCATCATCATCATCATTATAATAATATTATCATCATCATCATCATTATAATAATATTATCATCATCATCATGATATCATCATTTTCATGATATTATCATCATTATTATCATCATGATATCATCATCATATCATCATCATCATCATCATCATCATCATTATCATCATCATATCATCATCTTCTTCATCATAATCATCATCATCATCATCATCATCATCATCGTGATATCATCATGATATCATCATCATCATCATGATATCTTCATCACCATCTTTATCATTATCATCATATCATCATCAAAATTATATCATCATCAACATCATCATGATATCATCATCATAATATCATCATCATCATCATCATGATATCATCATCATGATAACATCATCATCATCATCATTATAATAATATTATCATCATCATCATCATTATAATAATATTATCATCATCATCATGATATCATCATTTTCATGATATTATCATCATTATTATCATCATGATATCATCATCATATCATCATCATCATCATCATCATCATCATCATTATCATCATCATATCATCATCTTCTTCATCATAATCATCATCATCATCATCATCATCATCGTGATATCATCATGATATCATCATCATCATCATGATATCTTCATCACCATCTTTATCATTATCATCATATCATCATCAAAATTATATCATCATCATCATCATGATATCATTATCATGATAACATCATCATCATCATCAATATATCATTATCATCATGATATCATCATCATCATCATCATCATCATCATCATCATCATCATCATGATATCATCATCATCATCATCATCATCATCATGATATCATCATCTTCATCATGATATCATAATCATCATCATCATCATCATCATCATGATATCATCATCATCATCATCATCATCATCATCATGATATCATCATCATCATCATCATCATGATATCATCATCATGATATCATCATGATATCATCTTCATCATCATCATCACAATATCATCATCATCATGATATCATCATCATCATGATATCATCATCATCATGATATCATCATCATCATCATCATCATCATGATATCATCATCATTATGATATCATCATCATCATGATATCATCATTATCATCATCATCATCATCATCATTATGATATCATCATCATCATCATCATCATCATCATCATCATCATCATCATGATATCATCATCATCATCATCATGATATCATCATCATCATCATCATCATCATCATGATATCATCATCATCATCATCATCATCATCATCATATCATCATGATCATGACATCATCATGATATCATCATCATCATCATGATATCATCATCATGATATCATCATGATATCATCTTCATCATCATCATCACAATATCATCATCGTCATGATATCATCATCATCATGATATCATCATCATCATGATATCATCATCATCATCATCATATCATCCTCATCATGATATCATCATCATCATCATCATCATATCATCATCATCATCATGATATCATCATCATCATCATCAATCATCATCATGATATCATCATCATCATCATGATATCATCATCATGATATCATCATCCTCATCATCATGATATCATCATCATCATCATCATGATATCATCATCATCATCATCATGATATCATCATCATCATCATCATCATGATATCATCATCATCATCATCATGATATCATCATCATCATGATATCATCATCATCATCATGATGATATCATCATCATCATCATCATCATCATGATATCATCATCATCATCATCATCATCATCATCATCATGATATCATCATCATCATGACATCATCATGACATCATCATGATATCATCATCATCATGACATCATCATGATATCATCATCATCGTCATCATCATCATGATATCATCATCATCATCATCATCATCATGATATCATGATCATCATCATCATCATCATGATATCATTATCATCATCATCATCATCATCATCATCATCATCATCATCATCATCATCATGATCATGACATCATCATGATCATGACATCATCATGATATCATCATCATCATCATCATCATCATCATCATCATCACCATCATCATCATGATATCATCAAAATGATAATATCATCATCATCATGATATCATCATCATCATCATCATCATCATCATCATCATCATCATAATCATGACATCATCATGATATCATCATCATGACATCATCATGATATCTTCATCATCATCATCATCATCATGATATCATCATCATCATGATATCATCATCATCATCATGATATCATCATCAATCTTCATCTTCATCATCAATCATCATCCTCATCATCATGATATCATCATCATCATCATCATCATGATATCATCATCATCATCATCATCATCATCATCATCATCATCATCATCATATCATCATGATCATGACATCATCATGATATCATCATCATCATCATCATCATCATCATCATCATCATCATCATCATGACATCATCATGACATCATCATGATATCATCATCATCATGACATCATCATGATATCATCATCATCATGATATTATCATCATCATCATCATGATATCATCATCATCATCATCATGATATCATTATCATCATCATCATCATCATCATCATCATCATCATCATCATCATCATCATCATATCATCATGATCATGACATCATCATGATATCATCATCATCATCATCATCATGATATCATCATCATGATATCATCATGATATCATCTTCATCATCATCATCACAATATCATCATCGTCATGATATCATCATCATCATGATATCATCATCATCATCATCATATCATCATCATCATCATATCATCATCATCATCATGATATCATCATCATCAT
>CM069857.1:132631190-132633690 GCA_036172795.1 Pelodytes ibericus | reverse complement strand
CATGATATCATCAAAATGATAATATCATCATCATCATCATCATCATCATCATCATCATATCATCATGATCATGACATCATCATGATATCATCATCATCATCATCATCATCATCATCATCATCATGACATCATCATGACATCATCATGATATCATCATCATCATGACATCATCATGATATCATCATCATCATGATATTATCATCATCATCATCATGATATCATCATCATCATCATCATGATATCATTATCATCATCATCATCATCATCATCATCATCATCATCATCATCATCATCATCATCATCATATCATCATGATCATGACATCATCATGATATCATCATCATCATCATCATCATGATATCATCATCATGATATCATCATGATATCATCTTCATCATCATCATCACAATATCATCATCGTCATGATATCATCATCATCATGATATCATCATCATCATGATATCATCATCATCATCATCATATCATCCTCATCATGATATCATCATCATCATCATCATCATATCATCATCATCATCATGATATCATCATCATCATCATCATCAATCATCATCATGATATCATCATCATCATCATGATATCATCATCATGATATCATCATCCTCATCATCATGATATCATCATCATCATCATCATGATATCATCATCATCATCATCATGATATCATCATCATCATCATCATCATGATATCATCATCATCATCATCATGATATCATCATCATCATGATATCATCATCATCATCATGATGATATCATCATCATCATCATCATCATCATGATATCATCATCATCATCATCATCATCATCATCATCATCATGATATCATCATCATCATGACATCATCATGACATCATCATGATATCATCATCATCATGACATCATCATGATATCATCATCATCGTCATCATCATCATGATATCATCATCATCATCATCATCATCATGATATCATCATCATCATCATCATCATCATGATATCATTATCATCATCATCATCATCATCATCATCATCATCATCATCATCATCATCATGATCATGACATCATCATGATATCATCATCATCATCATCATCATCATCACCATCATCATCATGATATCATCAAAATGATAATATCATCATCATCATGATATCATCATCATCATCATCATCATCATCATCATCATCATCATCATAATCATGACATCATCATGATATCATCATCATGACATCATCATGATATCTTCATCATCATCATCATCATCATGATATCATCATCATCATGATATCATCATCATCATCATGATATCATCATCAATCTTCATCCTCATCATCAATCATCATCCTCATCATCATGATATCATCATCATCATCATCATCATGATATCATCATCATCATCATCATCATCATCATCATCATCATCATCATCATCATCATATCATCATGATCATGACATCATCATGATATCATCATCATCATCATCATCATCATCATCATCATCATCATCATCATGACATCATCATGACATCATCATGATATCATCATCATCATGACATCATCATGATATCATCATCATCATGATATTATCATCATCATCATCATGATATCATCATCATCATCATCATGATATCATTATCATCATCATCATCATCATCATCATCATCATCATCATCATCATATCATCATGATCATGACATCATCATGATATCATCATCATCATCATCATCATGATATCATCATCATGATATCATCATGATATCATCTTCATCATCATCATCACAATATCATCATCGTCATGATATCATCATCATCATGATATCATCATCATCATCATCATATCATCATCATCATCATATCATCATCATCATCATCATGATATCATCATCATCATCATGATATCATCATCATCATCATCAATCATCATCATGATATCATCATCATCATCATGATATCATCATCATGATATCATCATCCTCATCATCATGATATCATCATCATCATCATCATGATATCATCATCATCATCATCATGATATCATCATCATCATCATCATCATGATATCATCATCATCATCATCATGATATCATCATCATCATGATATCATCATCATCATCATGATGATATCATCATCATCATCATCATCATCATGATATCATCATCATCATCATCATCATCATCATCATCATGATATCATCATCATCATGACATCATCATGACATCATCATGATATCATCATCATCATGACATCATCATGATATCATCATCATCGTCATCATCATCATGATATCATCATCATCATCATCATCATCATGATATCATCATCATCATCATCATCATGATATCATTATCATCATCATCATCATCATCATCATCATCATCATCATCATGATCATGACATCATCATGATATCATCATCATCATCATCATCATCATCATCATCATCATCACCATCATCATCATGATATCATCAAAATGATAATATCATCATCATCATGATATCATCA
>CM069857.1:132613690-132616190 GCA_036172795.1 Pelodytes ibericus | reverse complement strand
ATCATCATCATGATATCTTCATCACCATCTTTATCATTATCATCATATCATCATCAAAATTATATCATCATCATCATCATGATATCATCATCATAATATCATCATCATCATCATCATGATATCATCATCATGATAACATCATCATCATCATCATTATAATAATATTATCATCATCATCATCATTATAATAATATTATCATCATCATCATGATATCATCATTTTCATGATATTATCATCATTATTATCATCATGATATCATCATCATATCATCATCATCATCATCATCATCATCATTATCATCATCATATCATCATCTTCTTCATCATAATCATCATCATCATCATCATCATCATCGTGATATCATCATGATATCATCATCATCATCATGATATCTTCATCACCATCTTTATCATTATCATCATATCATCATCAAAATTATATCATCATCATCATCATGATATCATTAGCATGATAACATCATCATCATCATCAATATATCATTATCATCATGATATCATCATCATCATCATCATCATCATCATCATCATCATCATCATCATGATATCATCATCATCATCATCATCATCATCATCATCATGATATCATCATCTTCATCATGATATCATAATCATCATCATCATCATCATCATCATCATGATATCATCATCATCATCATCATCATCATCATCATCATCATCATGATATCATCATCATCATCATCATCATGATATCATCATCATGATATCATCATGATATCATCTTCATCATCATCATCACAATATCATCATCATCATGATATCATCATCATCATGATATCATCATCATCATGATATCATCATCATCATCATCATCATCATCATGATATCATCATCATTATGATATCATCATCATGATATCATCATTATCATCATCATCATCATCATCATTATGATATCATCATCATCATCATCATCATCATCATCATCATCATCATCATCATCATGATATCATCATCATCATCATCATGATATCATCATCATCATCATCATCATCATCATCATGATATCATCATCATCATCATCATCATCATCATCATGATATCATCATCATCATCATCATGATATCATCATCATCATCATATCATCATCATCATGATATCATCATCATCATCATCATCATGATATCATCATCATCATGATATCATCATCATCATATCATCATCATCATGATATCATCATCATCATCATCATCATCATCATCAATCATCATCATCATCAATCATCATCATGATATCATCATCATCATCCTCATCATCATGATATCATCATCCTCATCATCATGATATCATCATCATCATCGTCATGATATCATCATCAGCATGATATCATCATCATCATCATCATCATCATGATATCATCATCATCATCATCATGATATCATCATCATCATCATCATCATCATGATATCATCATCATCATCATCATGATATCATCATCATCATCATCATCATGATATCATCATCATCATCATCATCATCATCATCATCATGACATCATCATGATATCATCATCATCATCATAATCATGATATCATCATCATCATCATCATCATGATATCATAATCATCATCATCATCATCATGATATCATCATCATCATCATCATATCATCATCATCATGATATCATCATCATCATGACATCATCATGATATCATCATCATCATCATCATGATATCATCATCATCATCATCATCATCATCATCATGATATCATCATCATCATCATGATATCATCATCATCATCATCATCATCATCATCATCATGATATCATCATCATCATCATCATCATCATCATCATCATGATATCATCATCATCATCATCATCATATCATCATCATCATGATATCATCATCATCATCATCATCATCATATCATCATCATGATATCATCTTCATCATCATCATCACAATATCATCATCATCATGATATCATCATCATCATGATATCATCATCATCATCATCATCATCATCATATCATCATCATCATGATATCATCATCATCATCATATCATCATCATCATCATATCATCATCATCATCATCATCATGATATCATCATCATCATCATCATCATCATCATGATATCATCATCATCATCATCATGATATCATCATCATCATCATCATGATATCATCATCATCATCATCAGGATATCATCATCATCATCATCATCATCATCATGATATCATCATCATCATCATCATAATCATCATGACATCATCATCATCATCATCATCATCATCATCATCATCATCATGACATCATCATGATATCATCATCATGACATCATCATGATATCATCATCCTCATCATCATCATCCTCATCATCATCATCATCATGATATCATCATCATCATCATCATCATCATCATCATCATCATAATCATGACATCATCATGATATCATCATCATGACATCATCATGATATCTTCATCATCATCATCATCATCATGATATCATCAT
>CM069857.1:132586190-132608690 GCA_036172795.1 Pelodytes ibericus | reverse complement strand
ATCATCATCATCATCATGATATCATCATCATCATCATCATCATGATATCATCATCATCATGACATCATCATGATATCATCATCATGACATCATCATGATATCATCATCCTCATCATCATCATCATCATCATGATATCATCATCATCATCATCATCATCATCATCATCATCATGACATCATCATGATATCATCATCATGACATCATCATGATATCTTCATCATCATCATCATCATCATGATATCATCATCATCATGATATCATCATTATCATGATTATATCATCATCATAATATCATCATCATCATGATATCATCATCATCATCATCATCATCATCATCATGATATCATCATCATGATATCATCATGATATCATCTTCATCATATCATCCTCATCATGATATCATCATCATCATATCATCATCATCATCATGATATCATCATCATCAATCATCATCATGATATCATCATCATCATAATGATATCATCATCAATCATCATCCTCATCATCATGATATCATCATCATCATCATCATGATATCATCATCAATCATCATCCTCATCATCAATCATCATCCTCATCATCATGATATCATCATCATCATCATCATGATATCATCATCATCATCATGATATCATCATCATCTTCATCATGATATCATCATCATCATCATCATCATCATCATCATCATCATGATATCATCATCATCATCATCATCATCATCATCATCATCATCATCATCATCATCATGACATCATCATGACATCATCATGATATCATCATCATCATGACATCATCATGATATCATCATCATCATGATATTATCATCATCATCATCATGATATCATCATCATCATCATCATGATATCATTATCATCATCATCATCATCATCATCATCATCATCATCATCACAATATCATCATCATCATGATATCATCATCATCATGATATCATCATCATCATCATCATCATATCATCCTCATCATGATATCATCATCATCATCATATCATCATCATCATCATGATGTCATCATCATCATCATCAATCATCATCATGATATCATCATCCTCATCATCATGATATCATCATCATCATCATCATGATATCATCATCATCATGATATCATCATCATGATATCATCATCATCATCATCATGATATCATCATCATCATCATCATCATCATCATCATGATATCATCATCATCATCATGATATCATCATCATCATCATCATGATATCATCATCATCATCATCATGATATCATCATCATCATCATCATGATATCATCATCATCATGACATCATCATGATATCATCATCATCATCATCATCATCATGATATCATCATCATCATCATCATCATCATCATCATCATCATCATCATCATCATCATCATCATCATGATATCATCATCATCATGACATCATCATGACATCATCATGATATCATCATCATCATGACATCATCATGATATCATCATCATCATCATCATCATGATATCATCATCATCATCATCATCATCATGATATCATCATCATCATCATCATCATGATATCATTATCATCATCATCATCATCATCATCATCATCATCATCATCATCATCATATCATCATGATCATGACATCATCATGATATCATCATCATCATCATCATCATCACCATCATCATCATGATATCATCAAAATGATAATATCATCATCATCATGATATCATCATCATAATATCATCATCATCATGATATCATCATCATGATAACATCATCATCATCATCATCATCATCATCATGATATCATCATCATCATGATATCATCTTCATCATCATCATCACAATATCATCATCATCATGATATCATCATCATCATGATATCATCATCATCATCATCATCATATCATCCTCATCATGATATCATCATCATCATCATATCATCATCATCATCATGATATCATCATCATCATCATCAATCATCATCATGATATCATCATCCTCATCATCATGATATCATCATCATCATCATCATGATATCATCATCATCATCATCATGATATCATCATCATCATCATCATGATATCATCATCATCATGACATCATCATGATATCATCATCATCATCATCATCATGATATCATCATCATCATGACATCATCATGACATCATCATGATATCATCATCATCATGACATCATCATGATATCATCATCATCATCATCATCATGATATCATCATCATCATCATCATCATCATGATATCATCATCATCATCATCATCATGATATCATTATCATCATCATCATCATCATCATCATCATCATCATCATCATATCATCATGATCATGACATCATCATGATATCATCATCATCATCATCATCATCACCATCATCATCATGATATCATCAAAATGATAATATCATCATCATCATGATATCATCATCATCATAATATCATCATCATCATGATATCATCATCATGATAACATCATCATCATCATCATCATCATCATCATCATCATGATATCATCATCATCATGATATCATCATGATATCATCTTCATCATCATCATCACAATATCATCATCATCATGATATCATCATCATCATTATCATCATCATCATGATATCATCATCATCATCATCATCATCATCATCATCATAATCATCATCATCATGATATCATCATCATCATCATGATATCATCATCATCATCAATATATCATCATCATAAGGATATCATCATCATCATCATCATGATATCTTCATCATCATCATCATCATGATATCATCATCATCATGATATCATCATTATCATGATATCATCATCATCATGATATCATCATCATCATGATATCATCGTGATATCATCTTCATCATCATCATCACAATATCATCATCATCATGATATCATCATCATCATCATCATCATCATCATCATCATCATCATCATCATCATCATCATCATCATGATATCATCATCATCAATCATCATCATGATATCATCATCATCATCATCATCATATCATCATCATCATGATATCATCATCATCATCAATCATCATCATGATATCATCATCATCATCATCATCATCATGATATCATCATCATGATATCATCATCATCATCATCATGATATCATCATCCTCATCATCATGATATCATCATCATCATCATCATCATCATCATCATGATATCATCATCATCATCATCATGATATCATCATCATCATCATCATCATGATATCATCATCATCATCATGATATCATCATCATCATCATGATATCATCATCATGATCATCATCATCATCATGATATCATCATCATCATGACATCATCATGATATCATCATCATCATGACATAATCATGATATCATCATCATCATCATCATCATGATATCATCATCATGATATCATCATCATGATATCATCATATTCATCATCATCATCATCATCATCATCATCATCATCATCATCATCATCATCATCATGATATCATCATCATCATGACATCATCATGACATCATAATGATATCATCATCATCATGACATCATCATGATATCATCATCATCATCATCATCATGATATCATCATCATCATCATCATCATGATATCATCATCATCATCATCATCATGATATCATTATCATCATCATCATCATCATCATCATCATCATCATCATCATCATCATCATCATATCATCATGATCATGACATCATCATGATATCATCATCATCATCATCATCATCACCATCATCATCATGATATCATCAAAATGATAATATCATCATCATCATGATATCATCATCATCATAATATCATCATCATCATGATATCATCATCATGATAACATCATCATCATCATCATCATCATCATCATCATGATATCATCATCATCATGATATCATCATGATATCATCTTCATCATCATCATCACAATATCATCATCATCATGATATCATCATCATCATTATCATCATCATCATGATATCATCATCATCATCATCATAATCATCATCATCATCATCATCATCATCATCATCATCATCATCATGATATCATCATCATCATCAATATATCATCATCATAAGGATATCATCATCATCATCATCATGATATCTTCATCATCATCATCATCATCATGATATCATCATCATCATGATATCATCATTATCATTATATCATCATCATCATGATATCATCATCATCATGATATCATCGTGATATCATCTTCATCATCATCATCACAATATCATCATCATCATGATATCATCATCATCATCATCATCATCATCATCATCATGATATCATCATCATCATCAATCATCATCATGATATCATCATCATCATCATCATGATATCATCATCATCATCAATCATCATCATGATATCATCATCATCATCATCATCATGATATCATCATCATGATATCATCATCATCATCATCATGATATCATCATCATCATCATCATCATCATCATGATATCATCATCATCATCATCATGATATCATCATCATCATCATGATATCATCATCATCATCATGATATCATCATCATCATCATGATATCATCATCATCATCATCATCATGATATCATCATCATCATGACATCATCATGATATCATCATCATCATGACATCATCATGATATCATCATCATCATCATCATCATGATATCATCATCATGATATCATCATATTCATCATCATCATCATCATCATCATCATCATCATCATCATCATCATCATCATCATCGTGATATCAACTTCATCATGATATCATCATCATCATCATGATATCATCATGATATCATCATCATCATCATGATATCTTCATCACCATCTTTATCATTATCATCATATCATCATCAAAATTATATCATCATCATCATCATGATATCATTATCATCATAATAATAATAATATCATCATCATCACCATGATATCATCATCATCATGATATCATCATCATGATATTATCATCATGATATCATCATCATCATCAATATATCATCATCATAAGGATATCATCATCATCATCATCATGACATCTTCATCATCATCATCATCATGATATCATCATCATCATGATATCATCATGATATCATCTTCATCATCATCATCATCATCACAATATCATCATCATCATGATATCATCATCATCATCATCATGATATCATCATCATCATCATCATCATCATCATCATCATCATCATCATGATATCATCATCATCATCATCATGATATCATCATCATAAGGATATCATCATCATCATCATGATATCATCATCATCATCATGATATCTTCATCATCATCATCATCATGATATCATCATCATCATGATATCATCATTATAATGATATCATCATCATCATGATATCATCATCATCATGATATCATCATCATCATCATCATGATATCATCATCATCATCATCATCATGATATCATCATCATGATATCATCGTGATATCATCTTCATCATCATCATCATAATATCATCATCATCATGATATCATCATCATCATCATCATCATATCATCATCATCATGATATCATCATCATCATCATCATCATATCATCATCATCATGATATCATCATCATCATCATCATCATCATCATCATCATCATCATATCATCATCATCATATCATCATCATCATGATATCATCATCATCATCAATCATCATCATGATATCATCATCATCATCATCATGATATCATCATCATGATATCATCATCCTCATCATCATGATATCATCATCCTCATCATCATGATATCATCATCATCATCATCATCATCATCATGATATCATCATCATCATCATCATGATATCATCATCATCATCATCATCATGATATCATCATCATCATGATATCATCATCATCATCATCATCATATCATCATCATCATGATATCATCATCATCATCAATCATCATCATCATGATATCATCATCATCATGACATCATCATGATATCATCATCATCATGACATCATCATGATATCATCATCATCATCAATATATCATTATCATCATGATATCATCATATTCATCATCATCATCATCATCATCATCATCGTGATATCAACTTCATCATGATATCATCATCATCATCATCATGATATCATCATGATATCATCATCATCATCATCATGATATCTTCATCACCATCTTTATCATTATCATCATATCATCATCAAAATTATATCATCATCATGATATTATTATCATCATAATAATAATAATATCATCATCATCACCATGATATCATCATCATCATGATATCATCATCATGATATTATCATCATGATATCATCATCATCATCAATATATCATCATCATAAGGATATCATCATCATCATCATCATGACATCTTCATCATCATCATCATCATGATATCATCATCATCATGATATCATCATCATCATGAAATCATCATCATGATATCATCATCATGATATCATCATCATCATCATCATCATGATATCATCATGATATCATCTTCATCATCATCATCACAATATCATCATCATCATGATATCATCCTCATCATGATATCATCATCATCATCATCATCATCATCATCATCATCATCATATCATCATCATCATGATATCATCATCATCATCATCATCATCATGATATCATCATCATCATCATCATGATATCATCATCATGATATCATCTTCATCATCATCATCACAATATCATCATCATCATGATATCATCATCATCATGATATCATCATCATCATATCATCATCATCATGATATCATCATCATCATCATATCATCATCATCATCATATCATCATCAACATCATCATCATCCTCATCATCATGATATCATCATCATCATCATCATGATATCATCATCATCATCATCATCATCATGATATCATCATCATCATCATCATGATATCATCATCATCATCATCATCATCATGAAATCATCATCATCATCATCATGATATCATCATCATCATCATCATGATATCATCATCATCATCATCATCATCATCATGATATCATCATCATCATCATCATCATCATGACATCATCATGATATCATCATCATCATGGCATCATCATGATATCATCATCATCATCATCATCATGATATCATCATCATCATCATCATCATGATATCATCATCATCATCATCATCATCATCATCATCATCATCATGATATCATCATCATCATCATCATGATATCATCATCATAAGGATATCATCATCATCATCATGATATCATCATCATCATGATATCTTCATCATCATCATCATGATATCATCATCTTCATGATATCATCATTATAATGATATCATCATCATCATGATATCATCATCATCATGATATCATCATCATCATCATCATGATATCATCATCATCATCATCATCATGATATCATCATCATCATCATCATCATGATATCATCATCATGATATCATCGTGATATCATCTTCATCATCATCATCATAATATCATCATCATCATGATATCATCATCATCATCATCATCATCATCATATCATCATCATCATGATATCATCATCATCATCATCATCATATCATCATCATCATGATATCATCATCATCATCATCATAATCATCATCATCATATCATCATCATCATGATATCATCATCATGATATCATCATCCTCATCATCATGATATCATCATCCTCATCATCATGATATCATCATCTTCATCATCATCATATCATCATCATCATGATATCATCATCATCATCATCATAATCATCATCATCATATCATCATCATCATGATATCATCATCATGATATCATCATCCTCATCATCATGATATCATCATCCTCATCATCATGATATCATCATCATCATCATCATCATCATGATATCATCATCATCATCATCATCATCATCATGATATCATCATCATCATCATCATCATGATATCATCATCATCATCATATCATCATCATCATGATATCATCATCATCATCATCATCATCATATCATCATCATCATGATATCATCATCATCATCAATCATCATCATGATATCATCATCATCATCATCATGATATCATCATCATCATCATCATGATATCATCATCATCATCATCATCATGATATCATCATGATATCATCTTCATCATCATCATCACAATATCATCATCATCATGATATCATCCTCATCATGATATCATCATCATCATCATCATCATCATCATCATCATCATCATCATCATCATCATCATCATATCATCATCATCATGATATCATCATCATCATCATCATCATCATCATCATCATGATATCATCATCATCATCATCATCATCATCATCATGATATCATCATCATCATGATATCATCATCATCATATCATCATCATCATGATATCATCATCATCATCATCATATCATCATCATCATCATATCATCATCAACATCATCATCATCCTCATCATCATGATATCATCATCATCATCATGATATCATCATCATCATCATCATCATCATGATATCATCATCATCATCATCATGATATCATCATCATCATCATCATCATCATGAAATCATCATCATCATCATCATCATGATATCATCATCATCATCATCATGATATCATCATCATCATCATCATCATCATCATGATATCATCATCATCATCATCATCATCATCATCATGACATCATCATGATATCATCATCATCATGGCATCATCATGATATCATCATCATCATCATCATCATGATATCATCATCATCATGACATCATCATGATATCATCATCATCATGGCATCATCATGATATCATCATCATCATCATCATGATATCATCATCATATCATCATCATCATGATATCATCATCCTCATCATCATGATATCATCATCCTCATCATCATGATATCATCATCCTCATCATCATCATCATCATGATATCATCATCATCATCATCATGATATCATCATCATCATCATATCATCCTCATCATCATGATATCATCATCATCATCATCATCATCCTCATCATCATGATATCATCATCATCATCATCATCATCATCATCATCATCATCATGATATCATCATCATCATCATCATGATATCATCATCATCATGATATCATCTTCATCATCATCATGAAATCATCATCATCATCATCATCATCATGATATCATCATCATCATCATCATCATGATATCATCATCATCATCATCATCATCATCATCATCATCATCATCATCATCATCATCATCATCATGACATCATCATGATATCATCATCATCATCATCATGATATCATCATCATCATCATCATCATCATGATATAATCATCATCATCATCATCATGATATCATCATCATCATCATCATCATCATGATATCATCATCATCATCATATCATCATCATCATGATATCATCATCATCATCATTTCATCATCATCATGATATCATCATCATCATCATCATCATGATATCATCATCATCATCATCATCATCATCATCATCATGATATCATCATCATGATATCATCATCATGATATCATCATCCTCATCATCATGATATCATCATCATGATATCATCATCATGATATCATCATCCTCATCATCATGATATCATCATCCTCATCATCATGATATCATCATCCTCATCATCATGATATCATCATCATCATCATCATCATCATGATATCATCATCATCATCATCATGATATCATCATCATCATCATCATCATGATATCATCTTCATCATCATCATCACAATATCATCATCATCATGATATCATCATCATCATGATATCATCATCATCATCATCATCATGATATCATCATCATCATGATATCATCATCATCATGATATCATCATCATCATCATCATCATGATATCATCATCATCATCATATCATCATCATCATCATCATATCATCAGCATCATCATCATGATATCATCATCATCATCATCATCATGATATCATCATCATCATCATCATCATCATCATGATATCATCATCATCATCATCATCATCATCATCATCATCATCATCATCATATCATCATCATCATCATGATATCATCATCATCATGATATCATCATCATCATCATCATCATCATCATGACATCATCATGATATCATCATCATCATCATCATGATATCATCATCATCATCATCATCATCATCATCATCATCATGATATCATCATCATCATCATCATCATCATCATATCATCATCATCATCATGATATCATCATCATATCATCATCATCATGATATTATCATCATATCATCATTATCATGATATCATCATCATCATCATCATCATCATCATCATCATCATCATCATCATCATCATCATGATATCATCATCATGATATCATCATCATGATATCATCATCCTCATCATCATGATATCATCATCATCATCATCATGATATCATCATCATCATCATCATCATGATATCATCATCATCATCATCATCATCATCATGATATCATCATCATCCTCATCATCATGATATCATCATCATCATCATCATCATCATCATCATATCATCATCATCATCATCATCATCATATCATCATCATCATGACATCATCATGATATCATCATCATCATGACATCATCATGATATCATCATCATCATCATCATGATATCATCATCATCATCATCATCATGATATCATCATCATCATCATCATCATCATCATGATATCATCATCATCATCATCATGATATCATCATCATCATCATCATGATATCATCATCATCATAATATCATCATCATCATGATATCATCATCATGATAACATCATCATCATCATTATAATAATATTATCATCATCATGATATCATCATTTTCATGATATTATCATCATTATCATCATCATGATATCATCATCATATCATCATCATCACCATCATTATCATCATCATCATATCATCATCTTCTTCATCATGATATCATCATAATCATCATCATCATCATCATCATCATCATCATCATCATCATCGTGATATCAACTTCATCATGATATCATCATCATCATCATGATATCATCATGATGTCATCATCATCATCATGATATCTTCATCACCATCTTTATAATTATCATCATATCATCATCATCAAAATTAGATCATCATCATCATCATGATATCATTATCATCATAATAATAATAATATCATCATCATCACCATGATATCATCATCATCATGATATCATCATCATGATATCATCATCATGATATCATCATCATGATATCATCATCATCATCATCATCATCATCATCATCATCATCAATATATCATCATCATAAGGATATCATCATCATCATCATCATCATGATATCTTCATCATCATCATCATCATCATGATATCATCATCATCATGATATCATCATTATCATGATATCATCATCATCATGATATCATCATCATCATCATCATCATCATCATGATATCATCATCATGATATCATCATGATATCATCTTCATCATCATGATATCATCATCATCATCATCATCATGATATCATCATCATCATCATCATCATATCATCATCATCATCATCATCGTGATATCATCATCATCATCATGATATCATCATCATCATCATCATCATCATATCATCATCATCATCATCATCATCGTGATATCATCATCATCATCATGATATCATCATCATCATCATCATCATCATGATATCATTATCATCATCATCATCATCATGATATCATCATCATCATCATCATCATCATGATATCATCATCATCATCATCATCATCATCATTATCATCACCATCATCATCATGATATGATCAAAATGATAATATCATCATCATCATAATATCATCATCATCATGATATCATCATCATGATAACATCATCATCATCATCATCATCATCATGATATCATCATCATCATCATCATGATATCATCATCATGATATCATCATGATATCATCATCATCATGACATCATCATGATATCATCATCATCATGACATCATCATGATACCATCATCATCATCATGATATCATCATCATCATGACATCATCATGATACCATCATCATCATCATGATATCATCATCATCATGATATCATCATCATCATCATCATGATATCATCATCATGATATCATCATCATGATATCATCATCCTCATCATCATGATATCATCATCCTCATCATCATGATATCATCATCATCATCATCATCATCATGATATCATCATCATCATCATCATGATATCATCATCATCATCATCATCATGATATCATCTTCATCATCATCATCACAATATCATCATCATCATGATATCATCATCATCATGATATCATCATCATCATCATCATCATGATATCATCATCATCATGATATCATCATCATCATGATATCATCATCATCATCATCATCATGATATCATCATCATCATCATATCATCATCATCATCATCATATCATCAGCATCATCATCATGATATCATCATCATCATCATCATCATGATATCATCATCATCATCATCATCATCATCATGATATCATCATCATCATCATCATCATCATCATCATCATCATCATCATCATCATATCATCATCATCATCATGATATCATCATCATCATGATATCATCATCATCATCATCATCATCATGACATCATCATGATATCATCATCATCATCATCATGATATCATCATCATCATCATCATCATCATCATCATCATCATGATATCATCATCATCATCATCATCATCATCATATCATCATCATCATCATGATATCATCATCATATCATCATCATCATGATATTATCATCATATCATCATTATCATGATATCATCATCATCATCATCATCATCATCATCATCATCATCATCATCATCATCATGATATCATCATCATGATATCATCATCATGATATCATCATCCTCATCATCATGATATCATCATCATCATCATCATGATATCATCATCATCATCATCATCATGATATCATCATCATCATCATCATCATCATGATATCATCATCATCCTCATCATCATGATATCATCATCATCATCATCATCATCATATCATCATCATCATCATCATCATCATCATATCATCATCATCATGACATCATCATGATATCATCATCATCATGACATCATCATGATATCATCATCATCATCATCATGATATCATCATCATCATCATCATCATGATATCATCATCATCATCATCATCATCATCATGATATCATCATCATCATCATCATGATATCATCATCATCATCATCATGATATCATCATCATCATCATCATCATCATATCATCATCATCATCATCATCATCATCATCATGATATCATCATCATCATGACATCATCATGATATCATCATCATCATGACATCATCATGATATCATCATCATCATCATCATCATGATATCATCATCATCATCATCATATCATCATCATCATCATCATCATCACCATCATCATCATGATATCATCAAAATGATAATATCATCATCATCATGATATCATCATCACCATAATATCATCATCATCATAATATCATCATCATCATGATATCATCATCATGATAACATCATCATCATCATTATAATAATATTATCATCATCATGATATCATCATTTTCATGATATTATCATCATTATCATCATCATGATATCATCATCATATCATCATCATCACCATCATTATCATCATCATCATATCATCATCTTCTTCATCATGATATCATCATAATCATCATCATCATCATCATCATCATCATCATCATCATCATCATCATCATCGTGATATCAACTTCATCATGATATCATCATCATCATCATGATATCATCATGATGTCATCATCATCATCATGATATCTTCATCACCATCTTTATAATTATCATCATATCATCATCATCAAAATTAGATCATCATCATCATCATGATATCATTATCATCATAATAATAATAATATCATCATCATCACCATGATATCATCATCATCATGATATCATCATCATGATATCATCATCATGATATCATCATCATGATATCATCATCATCATCATCATCATCATCATCAATATATCATCATCATAAGGATATCATCATCATCATCATCATCATGATATCTTCATCATCATCATCATGATATCATCATCATCATGATATCATCATTATCATGATATCATCATCATCATGATATCATCATCATCATCATCATCATCATGATATCATCATCATGATATCATCATGATATCATCTTCATCATCATGATATCATCATCATCATCATCATCATCATGATATCATCATCATCATCATCATCATATCATCATCATCATCATCATCGTGATATCATCATCATCATCATGATATCATCATCATCATCATCATCATCATATCATCATCATCATCATCATCATCGTGATATCATCATCATCATCATGATATCATCATCATCATCATCATCATCATGATATCATTATCATCATCATCATCATCATGATATCATCATCATCATCATCATCATCATGATGATATCATCATCATCATCATCATCATCATCATTATCATCACCATCATCATCATGATATGATCAAAATGATAATATCATCATCATCATAATATCATCATCATCATGATATCATCATCATGATAACATCATCATCATCATCATCATCATCATGATATCATCATCATCATCATCATGATATCATCATCATGATATCATCATGATATCATCATCATCATGACATCATCATGATATCATCATCATCATGACATCATCATGATACCATCATCATCATCATGATATCATCATCATCATGACATCATCATGATACCATCATCATCATCATGATATCATCATCATCATGATATCATCATCATCATCATCATGATATCATCATCATGATATCATCATCATGATATCATCATCATCATCATCATCAATATATCATTATCATCATGATATCATCATCATCATCATCATCATCATCATCATCATCATATCATCATCATCATGATATCATCATCATCATCATCATCATCATCATCATCATCATGATATCATCATCATCATCATCATCATGATATCATCATCATCATCATCATCATCATGATATCATCATGATATCATCTTCATCATCATCATCACAATATCATCATCATCATGGTATCATCATCATCATGACATCATCATGATATCATCATCATCATGACATCATCATGATATCATCATCATCATCATCACCATCATGATCATGATATCATCAAAATGATAATATCATCATCATCATGATATCATCATCATAATCATCATCATCATGATATCATCATCATCATCATCATCATCATGATATCATCATCATCATAATCTTGATATCATCATCATCATCATCATCATCATCATCATCATCATCATCATCATCATCATGATATCATCATCATCATCATCATCATCATATCATCATCATCATCATCATCATATCATCATCATCATCATCATCATCATCATCATCATCATCATCATCATCATCATGATATCATCATCATGATATCATCATCATGATATCATCATCCTCATCATCATGATATCATCATCATCATCATCATGATATCATCATCATCATCATCATCATGATATCATCATCATCATCATCATCATCATCATGATATCATCATCATCCTCATCATCATGATATCATCATCATCATCATCATCATCATCATCATATCATCATCATCATCATCATCATCATATCATCATCATCATGACATCATCATGATATCATCATCATCATGACATCATCATGATATCATCATCATCATCATCATGATATCATCATCATCATCATCATCATGATATCATCATCATCATCATCATCATCATCATGATATCATCATCATCATCATCATGATATCATCATCATCATCATCATGATATCATCATCATCATCATCATCATCATATCATCATCATCATCATCATCATGATATCATCATCATCATGACATCATCATGATATCATCATCATCATGACATCATCATGATATCATCATCATCATCATCATCATGATATCATCATCATCATATCATCATCATCATCATCATCATCATCACCATCATCATCATGATATCATCAAAATGATAATATCATCATCATCATGATATCATCATCACCATAATATCATCATCATCATAATATCATCATCATCATGATATCATCATCATGATAACATCATCATCATCATTATAATAATATTATCATCATCATGATATCATCATTTTCATGATATTATCATCATTATCATCATCATGATATCATCATCATATCATCATCATCACCATCATTATCATCATCATCATATCATCATCTTCTTCATCATGATATCATCATAATCATCATCATCATCATCATCATCATCATCATCATCATCATCATCGTGATATCAACTTCATCATGATATCATCATCATCATCATGATATCATCATGATGTCATCATCATCATCATGATATCTTCATCACCATCTTTATAATTATCATCATATCATCATCATCAAAATTAGATCATCATCATCATCATGATATCATTATCATCATAATAATAATAATATCATCATCATCACCATGATATCATCATCATCATGATATCATCATCATGATATCATCATCATGATATCATCATCATGATATCATCATCATCATCATCATCATCATCATCATCATCATCAATATATCATCATCATAAGGATATCATCATCATCATCATCATCATGATATCTTCATCATCATCATCATCATCATGATATCATCATCATCATGATATCATCATTATCATGATATCATCATCATCATGATATCATCATCATCATCATCATCATCATCATGATATCATCATCATGATATCATCATGATATCATCTTCATCATCATGATATCATCATCATCATCATCATCATGATATCATCATCATCATCATCATCATATCATCATCATCATCATCATCGTGATATCATCATCATCATCATGATATCATCATCATCATCATCATCATCATATCATCATCATCATCATCATCATCGTGATATCATCATCATCATCATGATATCATCATCATCATCATCATCATCATGATATCATTATCATCATCATCATCATCATGATATCATCATCATCATCATCATCATCATGATATCATCATCATCATCATCATCATCATCATTATCATCACCATCATCATCATGATATGATCAAAATGATAATATCATCATCATCATAATATCATCATCATCATGATATCATCATCATGATAACATCATCATCATCATCATCATCATCATGATATCATCATCATCATCATCATGATATCATCATCATGATATCATCATGATATCATCATCATCATGACATCATCATGATATCATCATCATCATGACATCATCATGATACCATCATCATCATCATGATATCATCATCATCATGACATCATCATGATACCATCATCATCATCATGATATCATCATCATCATGATATCATCATCATCATCATCATGATATCATCATCATGATATCATCATCATGATATCATCATCCTCATCATCATGATATCATCATCCTCATCATCATGATATCATCATCATCATCATCATCATCATGATATCATCATCATCATCATCATGATATCATCATCATCATCATCATCATGATATCATCTTCATCATCATCATCACAATATCATCATCATCATGATATCATCATCATCATGATATCATCATCATCATCATCATCATGATATCATCATCATCATGATATCATCATCATCATGATATCATCATCATCATCATCATCATGATATCATCATCATCATCATATCATCATCATCATCATCATATCATCAGCATCATCATCATGATATCATCATCATCATCATCATCATGATATCATCATCATCATCATCATCATCATCATGATATCATCATCATCATCATCATCATCATCATCATCATCATCATCATCATCATATCATCATCATCATCATGATATCATCATCATCATGATATCATCATCATCATCATCATCATCATGACATCATCATGATATCATCATCATCATCATCATGATATCATCATCATCATCATCATCATCATCATCATCATCATGATATCATCATCATCATCATCATCATCATCATATCATCATCATCATCATGATATCATCATCATATCATCATCATCATGATATTATCATCATATCATCATTATCATGATATCATCATCATCATCATCATCATCATCATCATCATCATCATCATCATCATCATGATATCATCATCATGATATCATCATCATGATATCATCATCCTCATCATCATGATATCATCATCATTATCATCATGATATCATCATCATCATCATCATCATGATATCATCATCATCATCATCATCATCATGATATCATCATCATCCTCATCATCATGATATCATCATCATCATCATCATCATCATATCATCATCATCATCATCATCATCATCATCATATCATCATCATCATGACATCATCATGATATCATCATCATCATGACATCATCATGATATCATCATCATCATCATCATGATATCATCATCATCATCATCATCATGATATCATCATCATCATCATCATCATCATCATGATATCATCATCATCATCATCATGATATCATCATCATCATCATCATGATATCATCATCATCATCATCATCATCATATCATCATCATCATCATCATCATCATCATGATATCATCATCATCATGACATCATCATGATATCATCATCATCATGACATCATCATGATATCATCATCATCATCATCATCATGATATCATCATCATCATCATCATATCATCATCATCATCATCATCATCACCATCATCATCATGATATCATCAAAATGATTATATCATCATCATCATGATATCATCATCACCATAATATCATCATCATCATAATATCATCATCATCATGATATCATCATCATGATAACATCATCATCATCATTATAATAATATTATCATCATCATGATATCATCATTTTCATGATATTATCATCATTATCATCATCATGATATCATCATCATATCATCATCATCACCATCATTATCATCATCATCATATCATCATCTTCTTCATCATGATATCATCATAATCATCATCATCATCATCATCATCATCATCATCATCATCATCATCATCATCGTGATATCAACTTCATCATGATATCATCATCATCATCATGATATCATCATGATGTCATCATCATCATCATGATATCTTCATCACCATCTTTATAATTATCATCATATCATCATCATCAAAATTAGATCATCATCATCATCATGATATCATTATCATCATAATAATAATAATATCATCATCATCACCATGATATCATCATCATCATGATATCATCATCATGATATCATCATCATGATATCATCATCATGATATCATCATCATCATCATCATCATCATCATCAATATATCATCATCATAAGGATATCATCATCATCATCATCATCATGATATCTTCATCATCATCATCATGATATCATCATCATCATGATATCATCATTATCATGATATCATCATCATCATGATATCATCATCATCATCATCATCATCATGATATCATCATCATGATATCATCATGATATCATCTTCATCATCATGATATCATCATCATCATCATCATCATGATATCATCATCATCATCATCATCATATCATCATCATCATCATCATCGTGATATCATCATCATCATCATGATATCATCATCATCATCATCATCATCATATCATCATCATCATCATCATCATCGTGATATCATCATCATCATCATGATATCATCATCATCATCATCATCATCATGATATCATTATCATCATCATCATCATCATGATATCATCATCATCATCATCATCATCATGATATCATCATCATCATCATCATCATCATCATTATCATCACCATCATCATCATGATATGATCAAAATGATAATATCATCATCATCATAATATCATCATCATCATGATATCATCATCATGATAACATCATCATCATCATCATCATCATCATGATATCATCATCATCATCATCATGATATCATCATCATGATATCATCATGATATCATCATCATCATGACATCATCATGATATCATCATCATCATGACATCATCATGATACCATCATCATCATCATGATATCATCATCATCATGACATCATCATGATACCATCATCATCATCATGATATCATCATCATCATGATATCATCATCATCATGATATCATCATCATCATCATCATGATATCATCATCATGATATCATCATCATGATATCATCATCATCATCATCATCAATATATCATTATCATCATGATATCATCATCATCATCATCATCATCATCATCATCATATCATCATCATCATGATATCATCATCATCATCATCATCATCATCATCATCATCATGATATCATCATCATCATCATCATCATGATATCATCATCATCATCATCATCATCATGATATCATCATGATATCATCTTCATCATCATCATCACAATATCATCATCATCATGGTATCATCATCATCATGACATCATCATGATATCATCATCATCATGACATCATCATGATATCATCATCATCATCATCACCATCATGATCATGATATCATCAAAATGATAATATCATCATCATCATGATATCATCATCATAATCATCATCATCATGATATCATCATCATCATCATCATCATCATGATATCATCATCATCATAATCTTGATATCATCATCATCATCATCATCATCATCATCATCATCATCATCATCATCATCATGATATCATCATCATCATCATCATCATCATATCATCATCATCATCATCATCATATCATCATCATCATCATCATCATCATCATCATCATCATTATCATGATATCATCATCATCATCATGACATCATCATGATATCATCATCATCATCATGACATCATCATGATATCATCATCATCATCATGACATCATAATGATATCATCATCATCATCATCATCATGATATCATCATCATCATCATGATATCATCATCATCATCATCATCATCATCATCATCATCATCATCATCATCATCATGATTTCATCATCATCATGATATCATCATCATCATCATCATCATCATATCATCATCAACATCATCATCATCATCATCATGATATCATCATCATCATGACATCATCATGATATCATCATCATCATGACATCTTCATGATATCATCATCATCATCATCATGATATCATCATCATCATCATGATATCATCATCATCATCATCATCATCATCATCATGATATCATCAAAATGATAATATCATCATCATCATCATGATATCATCATCATCATAATATCATCATCATCATGATATCATCATCATGATAACATCATCATCATCATCATCATCATCATCATCATCATCATCATCATCATCATGATATCATCATCATCATCATCATCATGATATCATCATCATGATATCGTCATGATATCATCTTCATCATCATCATCACAATATCATCATCATCATCATGATATCATCATCATGATATCATCATCATGATATCATCATCATGATATCATCATCATCATCATCAATATATCATTATCATCATGATATCATCATCATCATCATCATCATATCATCATCATCATGATATCATCATCATCATCATCATCATCATCATCATGATATCATCATCATCATCATCATGATATCATCATCATCATCATCATCATGATATCATCATCATCATCATCATCATCATGATATCATCATGATATCATCTTCATCATCATCATCACAATATCATCATCATCATGGTATCATCATCATCATGACATCATCATGATATCATCATCATCATGACATCATCATGATATCATCATCATCATGACATCATCATGATATCATCATCATCATCACCATCATGATCATGATATCATCAAAATGATAATATCATCATCATCATGATATCATCATCATAATCATCATCATCATGATATCATCATCATCATCATCATCATCATCATGATATCATCATCATCATAATCTTGATATCATCATCATCATCATCATCATCATCATCATCATCATCATCATCATCATCATGATATCATCATCATCATCATCATCATATCATCATCATCATCATCATCATCATCATCATCATCATCATCATCATCATGATATCATCATCATCATCATGACATCATCATGATATCATCATCATTATCATGACATCATCATGATATCATCATCATCATCATGACATCATAATGATATCCTCATCATCATCATCATCATGATATCATCATCATCATCATGATATCATCATCATCATCATCATCATCATCATCATCATCATGATTTCATCATCATTATCATCATGATATCATCATCATCATCATCATCATCATATCATCATCATCATCA
>CM069857.1:132578690-132581190 GCA_036172795.1 Pelodytes ibericus | reverse complement strand
ATAATAATATCATCATCTTCATGATATCATCATTTTCATGATATTATCATCATTATCATCATCATGATATCATCATCATATCATCATCTTCTTCATCAAGATATCATCATAATCATCATCATCATCATCGTGATATCAACTTCATCATGATATCATCATCATCATCATCATCATGATATCTTCATCACCATCTTTATCATTATCATCATATCATCATCAAAATTATATCATCATCATCTTCATGATATCAATATCATTATAATAATAATAATAATATCATCATCATCATCATCATGATATCATCATCATCATCAATATATCATTATCATCATGATATCATCATCATCATCAATATATAATTATCATCATGATATCATCATCATCATCATCATCATCATCATCATCATCATCATCATCATCATCATATCATCATGATATCATCATCATCATCATCATCATCATCATCATGATATCATCATCATCATCATCATCATGATATCATCATCATCATCATCATCATCATCATCATCTTCATCATCATCATGATATCATCATGATATCATCTTCATCATCATCATCATCATCATCATCATCATCATCATCATCATCATCATATCATCATGATATCATCTTCATCATCATCATATCATCATGATATCATCTTCATCATCATCATCATCATGATATCATCATCATCATCATCATGATATCATCATCATCATCATGATATCATCATCATCATCATCATGATATCATCATCATCATCATCATGATATCATCATCATGATATCATCATCATCATCATCATGATATCATTATCATTATCATCATGATATCATTATCATTATCATCATGATATCATCATCATCATCATCATCATCATCATCATCATCATATCATCATGATAGCATCTTCATCATCATCATCATCATGATATCATCATCATCATCATCATGATATCATCATCATCATCATGATATCATCATCATCATCATCATGATATCATCATCATCATCATCATCATCATGATATCATCATCATGATATCATCATCATCATCATCATGATATCATTATCATTATCATCATGATATCATCATCATCATCATCATCATCATCATGATATCATCATCATGATATCATCTTCATCATCATCATGATATCATCATCATCATCATCATCATGATATCATCATCATCATGATATCATCATCATCATCATCATGATATCATCATCATCAACATCATTATGATATCATCTTCATCATCATCATGATATCATCATCATCATCATCATCATCATCATGATATAATCATCATCATCATGATATCATCTTCATCATCATAATGATATCATCATCATCATCATCATCATCATCATCATCATGATATCATCATCATCATCATCATGATATCATCATCATGATATCATCATGATATCATCTTCATCATCATCATCATCATCATCATCATCATCATGATATCATCATCATCATCATCATGATATCATCATCATGATATCATCATGATATCATCTTCATCATCATCATCACAATATCATCATCATCATGATATCATCATCATCATGATATCATCATCATCATGATATCATTATCATTATCATCATCATCATCATCATCATCATCATCATCATCATCATCATCATCATGATATCATCATCATGATATCATCATGATATCATCTTTATCATCATCATCATAATATAATCATCATCATGATATCTTCATCATCATGATATCATTATCATTATCATCATCATCATCATCATCATCATCATCATGATATCATCTTCATCATCATCATGATATCATCATCATCATCATCATCATCATCATCATCATCATCATCATCATGATATCATCATCATCATCATCATCATTATATCATCATCATCATTATCATCATCATTATCTTCATCATCATCATCATCACAATATCATCATCATCATGTTATCATCATCATCATGACATCATCATGATATCATCATCATCATGACATCATCACAATATCATCATCATCATCATCATGATATCATCATCATCATCATGATATCATCATCATCATCATGATATCATCATCATCATCATCATGATATCATCATCATTATGATATCATAATCATCATCATCATCATGATATCATTATCATCATCATCATCATCATCATCATCATCATCATCATCATGATATCATCAAAATGATAATATCATCATCATCATGATATCATCATCATCATCATCATAATATCATCATCATCATGATATCATCATCATGATAACATCATCATCATCATCATCATCATCATCATCATCATCATCATGATATCATCATCATCATGATATCATTATCATCATCATCATCATCATCATCATCATCATCATCATCATCATCATCATCATCATCATGATATCATCAAAATGATAATATCATCATCATCATGATATCATCATCATCATCATCATCATAATATCATCATCATCATG
>CM069857.1:132566190-132568690 GCA_036172795.1 Pelodytes ibericus | reverse complement strand
TGATATCATTATCATTATAATTATCATCATCATCATCATCATCATCATCATCATCATCATCATCATGATATCATCTTCATCATCATCATGATATCATCATCATCATCATGATATCATCATCATCATCATCATCATCATCATCATCATCATCATCATCATCATGATATAATCATCATCATCATGATATCATCTTCATCATCATCATGATATCATCATCATCATCATCATCATCATCATCATGATATCATCATCATCATCATCATCATGATATCATCATCACCATCATCATGATATCATCATCATCATCATCATGATATCATCATCATCATCATCATGATATCATTATCATGATATCATCATGATATCATCTTCATCATCATCATCACAATATCATCATCATCATGATATCATCATCATCATGACATCATCATGATATCATCATCATCATCATGACATCATCATGATATCATCATCATCATCATCATGATATCATCATCATCATCATCATCATGATATCATCATCATCATCATCATCATCATGATATCATTATCATTATCATCATCATCATCATCATGATATCATTATCATCATCATCATCATCATCATCATCATCATCATATCATCATGATCATGACATCATCATGATATCATCATCATCATCATCATCATCACCAACATCATCATGATATCATCAAAATGATAATATCATCATCATCATAATATCATCATCATCATGATATCATCATCATGATATCATCATCATCATCATGATATCATCATCATCATCATGATATCATCATCATCATCATCATCATCATCATCATCATCATCATGATATCATTATCATCATCATCATCATCATCATCATCATCATCATCATATAATCATGATCATGACATCATCATGATATCATCATCATCATCATCATCATCACCAACATCATCATGATATCATCAAAATGATAATATCATCATCATCATAATATCATCATCATCATGATATCATTATCATATTAATAATGATAATAATATCATCATCATCACCATGATATCATCATCATCATGATATTATCATCATCATATCATCATCATCATCATCATCATCATCATCATAATCATCATCATCATCATGATATCATCATCATCATCATCATCATGATATCATCATGATATCATCATCATCATGACATCATCATGATATCATCATCATCATCATGACATCATCATGATATCATCATCATCATCATCATGATATCATCATCATCATCATCATGATATCATCATCATCATCATCATCATCATGATATCATCATCATGATATCATCATCATCATCATATCATCATCATGATATCATCATGATATCATCTTCATCATCATCATCATCATCATGATATCATCATCATCATCATCATGATATTATCATCATCATCATGATATCATCATCATCATCATCATCATCATCATGATATCATCATCATCATCATGATATCATCATCATGATATCATCATCATCATCATCATGATATCATCATCATCATCATGATATCATCATCATCATCATCATCATCATCATCATCATCATCATCATGATATAATCATCATCATCATGATATCATCTTCATCATCATCATGATATCATCATCATCATCATCATCATCATCATCATCATGATATCATCATCATCATCATCATCATGATATCATCATCATCATCATCATGATATCATCATCATCATCATCATGATATCATCATCATCATCATCATGATATCATTATCATGATATCATCATGATATCATCTTCATCATCATCATCACAATATCATCATCATCATGATATCATCATCATCATGACATCATCATGATATCATCATCATCATCATGACATCATCATGATATCATCATCATCATCATCATGATATCATCATCATCATCATCATCATCATCATCATCATCATCATCATCATGATATCATCATCATCATCATCATCATCATGATATCATTATCATTATCATTATCATCATCATCATCATCATGATATCATTATCATCATCATCATCATCATCATCATCATCATCATCATATCATCATGATCATGACATCATCATGATATCATCATCATCATCATCATCATCACCAACATCATCATGATATCATCAAAATGATAATATCATCATCATCATAATATCATCATCATCATGATATCATCATCATGATATCATCATCATCATCATGATATCATCATCATCATCATGATATCATCATCATCATCATCATCATCATCATCATCATGATATCATTATCATCATCATCATCATCATCATCATCATCATCATCATATAATCATGATCATGACATCATCATGATATCATCATCATCATCATCATCATCACCAACATCATCATGATATCATCAAAATGATAATATCATCATCATCATAATATCATCATCATCATGATATCATTATCATATTAATAATGATAATAATATCATCATCATCA
>CM069857.1:132556190-132558690 GCA_036172795.1 Pelodytes ibericus | reverse complement strand
CATAATTTTCATGATATTATCATCATTATCATCATCATGATATCATCATCTTCTTCATCATAATATCATCATCATCATCATCATCATCATCATCATCATCATCATCATCATCGTGATATCAACTTCATCATGATATCATCATCATCATCATGATATCATCATGATATCATCATCATCATCATGATATCTTCATCACCATCTTTATCATTATCATCATATCATCATCAAAATTATATCATCATCATCATCATGATATCATTATCATCATAATAATAATAATATCATCATCATCACCATGATATCATCATCATCATGATATCATCATCATGATATCATCATCATGATATCATCATCATCATCATGATATCATTATCATCATAACAATAATAATATCATCATCATCACCATGATATCATCATCATCATGATATCATCATCATGATATCATCATCATGATATCATCATCATCATCATCAATATATCATTATCATCATGATATCATCATCATCATCATCATCATCATATCATCATCATCATGATATCATCATCATCGTCATCATCATCATCATCATCATGATATCATCATCATCATCATCATGATATCATCATCATCATCATCATCATCATCATCATCATCATCATCATCATGATATCATCATCATCATCATGATTTCATCATGATATCATCTTCATCATCATCATCACAATATCATCATCATCATTATATCATCATCATCATGACATCATCATGATATCATCATCATCATCATGATATCATCATCATCATCATCATGATATCATCATCATCATCATGATATCATCATCATCATCATGATATCATCGATATCATCATCTTGATATCATCATCATGATATCATCATCATCATCATCATCATGATATCATCGATATCATCATCTTGATATCATCATCATGATATCATCGTCATCATCATCATCATCATCATCATGATATCATCATCATCATCATCATCATCATCATATCATCATGATCATGACATCATCATGATATCAACATCATCATCATCATCACCATCATCATCATGATATCATCAAAATGATAATATCATCATCATCATGATATCATCATCATCATAATATCATCATCATCATGATATCATCATCATCATCATCATCATCATCATGATATCATCATCATCATCATCATCATGATATCATCATCATCATCATCATCATCATCATCATCATCATCATCATCATATCATCATCATCATCATCATCCTCATGATATCATCATCATGATATCATCTTCATCATCATCATCACAATATCATCATCATCATGATATCATCATCATCATGACATCATCATGATATCATCATCATCATGACATCATCATGATATCATCATCATCATCATCATCACCATCATCATCATGATATCATCAAAATGATAATATCATCATCATCATGATATCATCATCATCATGATATCATCATCATCATAATATCATCATCATCATGATATCATCATCATGATAACATCATCATCATCATCATCATCATGATATCATCATCATCATGATATCATCATCATCATCATCATTATAATAATATTATCATCATCATGATATCATAATTTTCATGATATTATCATCATTATCATCATCATGATATCATCATCTTCTTCATCATAATATCATCATCATCATCATCATCATCATCATCATCATCATCATCATCATCATCATCATCGTGATATCAACTTCATCATGATATCATTATCATCATCATGATATCATCATGATATCATCATCATCATCATGATATCTTCATCACCATCTTTATCATTATCATCATATCATCATCAAAATTATATCATCATCATCATCATGATATCATTATCATCATAATAATAATAATATCATCATCATCACCATGATATCATCATCATCATGATATCATCATCATGATATCATCATCATGATATCATCATCATCATCATGATATCATTATCATCATAACAATAATAATATCATCATCATCACCATGATATCATCATCATCATGATATCATCATCATGATATCATCATCATGATATCATCATCATAATCATCAATATATCATTATCATCATGATATCATCATCATCATCATCATCATATCATCATCATCATGATATCATCATCATCGTCATCATCATCATCATCATCATGATATCATCATCATCATCATCATGATATCATCATCATCATCATCATCATCATCATGATATCATCATCATCATCATGATTTCATCATGATATCATCTTCATCATCATCATCACAATATCATCATCATCATGATATCATCATCATCATGACATCATCATGATATCATCATCATCATGACATCATCATGATATCATCATCATCATCATCATCATGATATCATCATCATCATCATGATATCATCATCATCATCATGATATCATCGATATCATCATCTTGATATCATCATCATGATATCATCATCATCATCATC
>CM069857.1:132548690-132551190 GCA_036172795.1 Pelodytes ibericus | reverse complement strand
TCATCATCATCATCATCATCATCATCATCATCATCATGATATCATCATCATCATGATATCATCATCATCATCATTATAATAATATTATCATCTTCATGATATCATCATCATCATCATCAATATATCATTATCATCATGATATCATCATCATCATCATCATCATCATATCATCATCATCATCATCATCATCATGATATCATCATCATCATCATCATCATCATCATGATATCATCATCATCATCATCATCATAATCATCATCATCATCATCATCATCATCATCATGGTATCATCATCATGATATCATCATGATATCATCTTCATCATCATCATCATCATGATATCATCATCATCATGACATCATCATAATATCATCATCATCATGACATCATCATGATATCATCATCATCATCATCATGACATCATCATGATATCATCATCATCATCATCATGATATCATCATCATCATCATGATATCATCATCATCATCATCATGATATCATCATCATGATATCATCATCATGATATCATCATCATCATCATCATCATCATCATGATATCATTATCATTATCATTATCATCATCATCATCATCATCATCATCATCATCATCATTGTGGCGAAACCGGCCTCGCCACGTGTCCTTGGAGGGGGCTGCTTGCCCGCCTCTTGCCTTTGGACTATGGACCAGACTTTATGTGAATGTGTTATACCCCAGATAGGAATCCCATGGAGCCCATTCGTATGAAACTGACTGTAAAGACTTTGGCTCCATGGCGATTAAACTGTATTTGTGTGGTCCGAGCGCCATTCACTTAATAATGTGCGCTCAGACCTGAGCTATCTGGGGATATGTGAAATGTCTGTGTGTTATGTGTAAAATGTGACTTTATGTATTTTAAAGTGTGTCCTCAATTACCCGTTGCAACATTGTTGCGAACGGGTAATTGAACAGTAAGTAGCCGTCCTTTGTTCACGGGGGTGGCCGCTGTCACGAAGTGAATTCTGACAGTCTGACTGACTGGGGTTCTTGGAGGGGCCTGAGGGCCAAACACCTCCCTATAGATTATGGACCCTGTCTGTAATGTGTTTAAGCCTTCCATTGTTTAGTTATGTCAGCCACCCAGTCTGACTACCTTGCTTCTGGCTCCAGATTAAAGTGGCTAGATACTGCTTTACTGGTGATGTGTGTAAGTTTTCTATTGTTTAATCAAGTGTTATCTGATTGCAGTTTGGTGTATATAAGTCTGTGTTGTTTGTCAAATAAAGGAATTCAATCTTGCTGTAAGAGTTCCTGTTTTAACCCTCAAAGTGAAGTGTCGTCTCATTATTGGGGGAAGGATTTATTGTATGCTGTTCCAGTTTGACTGCTAGGAGAGTAAACCTATTCGTATGGTTCCTATTCAACTGCCTACAGCATTCATATGCTTGGGAGGATTCATATGCTCCTCCGGTTTGGTGGTTGTGGTGTCTGCTGCAGTGCTTGGAGTCCTCAGGAAGCGCTAGGAGCATCCTTTAACGGATGTACCCAGTCGGGGTGCCAGGCGATCCGTTACAATCATCATGATATAATCATCATCATCAAGATATCATCTTCATCATCATCATGATATCATCATCATCATCATCATCATTATCATCATGATATCATCATCATCTTCATCATCATCATCATGATATCATCATGATATCATCTTCATCATCATCATCACAATATCATCATCATCATGATATCATCATCATCATGATATCATTATCATTATCATCATCATCATCATCATCATCATCATCATCATCATCATCATCATCATCATATAATCATCATCATCATGATATCATCTTCATCATCATCATGATATCATCATCACCATCATCATCATCATCATCATCATCATCACCATCATCATCATCATCATCATCATGATATCATCATCATCATAATCATTATATCATCATCATCATTATCATCATCATCATCATCATCTTCGTCATCATCATCATCACAATATCATCATCATCATGACATCATCATGATATCATCATCATCATGACATCATCATGATATCATCATCATCATCATGATATCATCATCATCATCATGATATCATCATCATCATCATCATCATGATATCATCATCATCATGATATCATCATCATCATGATATCATCATCATCATGATATCATCATCATCATCATCATGATATCATTATCATCATCATCATCCTCCTCATCATCATCATGATATCATCAAAATGATAATATCATCATCATCATGATATCATCATCATCATCATAATATCATCATCATCATGATATCATCATCATGATAACATCATCATCATGATATCATCATCATCATCATAATATCATCATCATCATGATATCATCATCATGATAACATCATCATCATCATCATCATCATCATCATCATCATGATATCATCATCATCATGATATCATCATCATCATCATCATTATAATAATATTATCATCTTCATGATAT
>CM069857.1:132538690-132543690 GCA_036172795.1 Pelodytes ibericus | reverse complement strand
CATCATCATCATGATATCATCATCATCATCATCATCATCATCATCATCATGATATCATCATCATCATCATCATCATCATGATATCATTATCATTATCATTATCATCATCATCATCATCATGATATCATTATCATCATCATCATCATCATCATCATCATCATATCATCATGATCATGACATCATCATGATATCATCATCATCATCATCATCATCACCAACATCATCATGATATCATCAAAATGATAATATCATCATCATCATAATATCATCATCATCATGATATCATCATCATGATATCATCATCATCATCATGATATCATCATCATCATCATGATATCATCATCATCATCATCATCATCATCATCATCATGATATCATTATCATCATCATCATCATCGTCATCATCATCATCATCATATAATCATGATCATGACATCATCATGATATCATCATCATCATCATCATCATCACCAACATCATCATGATATCATCAAAATGATAATATCATCATCATCATAATATCATCATCATCATGATATCATTATCATATTAATAATGATAATAATATCATCATCATCACCATGATATCATCATCATCATGATATTATCATCATCATATCATCATCATCATCATCATCATCATCATCATAATCATCATCATCATCATGATATCATCATCATCATCATCATCATGATATCATCATGATATCATCATCATCATGACATCATCATGATATCATCATCATCATCATGACATCATCATGATATCATCATCATCATCATCATGATATCATCATCATCATCATCATGATATCATCATCATCATCATCATCATCATGATATCATCATCATGATATCATCATCATCATCATATCATCATCATGATATCATCATGATATCATCTTCATCATCATCATCATCATGATATCATCATCATCATCATCATGATATTATCATCATCATCATGATATCATCATCATCATCATCATCATCATCATCATGATATCATCATCATCATCATGATATCATCATCATGATATCATCATCATCATCATCATCATGATATCATTATCATTATCATTATCATCATCATCATCATCATCATCATCATCATCATCATCATCATGATATCATCTTCATCATCATCATGATATCATCATCATCATCATGATATCATCATCATCATCATCATCATCATCATCATCATCATCATCATCATCATCATCATCATCATCATCATGATATAATCATCATCATCATGATATCATCTTCATCATCATCATGATATCATCATCATCATCATCATCATCATCATCATCATGATATCATCATCATCATCATCATCATGATATCATCATCATCATCATCATGATATCATCATCATCATCATCATGATATCATCATCATCATCATCATAATCAGCATCATCATCATCATCATCATCATCATGATATCATCATCATGATATCATCATGATATCATCATGATATCATCTTCATCATCATCATGATATCATCATCATCATCATCATGATATCATCATCATCATGATATCATCATCATCATCATCATCATGATATCATCATCATCATCATCATCATGATATCATCATCATCATGACATCATCATGATATCATCATCATCATGATATCATCATCATGATATCATCATCATCATCATCATCATGATATCATCATCATCATCATGATATCATCATCATCATCATCATCATGATATCATCATCATCATCATCATCATCATGATATCATTATCATCATCATCATCATCATCATCATCATCATCATCATCATCATCATCATCATATCATCATGATCATGACATCATCATGATATCATCATCATCATCATCATCATCATCACCAACATCATCATGATATCATCAAAATGATAATATCATCATCATCATAATATCATCATCATCATGATATCATTATCATCATAATAATAATAATATCATCATCATCATCATGATATCATCATCATCATCATCATCATGATATCATCATCATGATATCATAATGATATCATCTTCATCATCATCATCATCATCACAATATCATCATCATAATGATATCATCATCATCATGACATCATCATGATATCATCATCATCATGACATCATCATGATATCATCATCATCATCATCATCATCATCATGATATCATCATCATCATCATGATATCATCATCATCATCATCATGATATCATCATCATCATGATATCATCATCATCATCATCATCATCATGATATCATTATCATCATCATCATCATGATATCATTATCATCATCATCATCATCATCATCATCATCATCATATCATCAAAATGATAATATCATCATCATCATCATGATATCATCATCATCATAATATCATCATCATCATCATCATATCATCATCATGATAACATCATCATCATCATCATCATCATCATCATCATCATCATCATCATCATGATATCATCATCATCATGATATCATCATCATCATCATTATAATAATATTATCATCTTCATGATATCATCATCATCATCATCAATATATCATTATCATCATGATATCATCATCATCATCATCATCATCATATCATCATCATCATCATCATCATCATGATATCATCATCATCATCATCATCATCATCATGATATCATCATCATCATCATCATCATAATCATCATCATCATCATCATCATCATCATCATGGTATCATCATCATGATATCATCATGATATCATCTTCATCATCATCATCATCATGATATCATCATCATCATGACATCATCATAATATCATCATCATCATGACATCATCATGATATCATCATCATCATCATCATGACATCATCATGATATCATCATCATCATCATCATGATATCATCATCATCATCATGATATCATCATCATCATCATCATGATATCATCATCATGATATCATCATCATGATATCATCATCATCATCATCATCATCATCATGATATCATTATCATTATCATTATCATCATCATCATCATCATCATCATCATCATCATCATTGTGGCGAAACCGGCCTCGCCACGTGTCCTTGGAGGGGGCTGCTTGCCCGCCTCTTGCCTTTGGACTATGGACCAGACTTTATGTGAATGTGTTATACCCCAGATAGGAATCCCATGGAGCCCATTCGTATGAAACTGACTGTAAAGACTTTGGCTCCATGGCGATTAAACTGTATTTGTGTGGTCCGAGCGCCATTCACTTAATAATGTGCGCTCAGACCTGAGCTATCTGGGGATATGTGAAATGTCTGTGTGTTATGTGTAAAATGTGACTTTATGTATTTTAAAGTGTGTCCTCAATTACCCGTTGCAACATTGTTGCGAACGGGTAATTGAACAGTAAGTAGCCGTCCTTTGTTCACGGGGGTGGCCGCTGTCACGAAGTGAATTCTGACAGTCTGACTGACTGGGGTTCTTGGAGGGGCCTGAGGGCCAAACACCTCCCTATAGATTATGGACCCTGTCTGTAATGTGTTTAAGCCTTCCATTGTTTAGTTATGTCAGCCACCCAGTCTGACTACCTTGCTTCTGGCTCCAGATTAAAGTGGCTAGATACTGCTTTACTGGTGATGTGTGTAAGTTTTCTATTGTTTAATCAAGTGTTATCTGATTGCAGTTTGGTGTATATAAGTCTGTGTTGTTTGTCAAATAAAGGAATTCAATCTTGCTGTAAGAGTTCCTGTTTTAACCCTCAAAGTGAAGTGTCGTCTCATTATTGGGGGAAGGATTTATTGTATGCTGTTCCAGTTTGACTGCTAGGAGAGTAAACCTATTCGTATGGTTCCTATTCAACTGCCTACAGCATTCATATGCTTGGGAGGATTCATATGCTCCTCCGGTTTGGTGGTTGTGGTATCTGCTGCAGTGCTTGGAGTCCTCAGGAAGCGCTAGGAGCATCCTTTAACGGATGTACCCAGTCGGGGTGCCAGGCGATCCGTTACAATCATCATGATATAATCATCATCATCAAGATATCATCTTCATCATCATCATGATATCATCATCATCATCATCATCATTATCATCATGATATCATCATCATCTTCATCATCATCATCATGATATCATCATGATATCATCTTCATCATCATCATCACAATATCATCATCATCATGATATCATCATCATCATGATATCATTATCATTATCATTATCATCATCATCATCATCATCATCATCATCATCATCATATAATCATCATCATCATGATATCATCTTCATCATCATCATGATATCATCATCACCATCATCATCATCATCATCATCATCATCACCATCATCATCATCATCATCATCATGATATCATCATCATCATAATCATTATATCATCATCATCATTATCATCATCATCATCATCATCTTCGTCATCATCATCATCACAATATCATCATCATCATGACATCATCATGATATCATCATCATCATGACATCATCATGATATCATCATCATCATCATGATATCATCATCATCATCATGATATCATCATCATCATCATCATCATGATATCATCATCATCATGATATCATCATCATCATGATATCATCATCATCATGATATCATCATCATCATCATCATGATATCATTATCATCATCATCATCCTCCTCATCATCATCATGATATCATCAAAATGATAATATCATCATCATCATGATATCATCATCATCATCATAATATCATCATCATCATGATATCATCATCATGATAACATCATCATCATGATATCATCATCATCATCATAATATCATCATCATCATGATATCATCATCATGATAACATCATCATCATCATCATCATCATCATCATGATATCATCATCATCATGATATCATCATCATCATCATCATTATAATAATATTATCATCTTCATGATATCATAATTTTCATGATATTATCATCATTATCATCATCATGATATCATCATCATATCATCATCATCATCATCATTATCATC